>JASAMY010002562.1:0-225233 GCA_030248085.1 Paralinhomoeus sp. GSCO2_6
GCGGCGGTCCAAAAAAGTGGCAGAGAACAAGAAAAAAAAAAAACCCGCGTTTCCGCAACATTTTCGGAGGTATCGCCCCCTTGCAGCAAAACAAGGAAACGCGTTATGGCGCGTTCGACGCCCCAGAAGAAGGCGGTTTATTTGAGCCATAACGCGCTGAAATCCGTTCAGGCAATCAAAAGTTATAGGCGATCGAAAATTCAAAAACCCGCATTGAGAAGTCGTCACATATTAGGGTTGTACGCTGACGCGTACACCCTGATAATTTGGCCCCCAAGCTCGGTGCTTCTTCGAACGAAGTTCGAATTCAAAGGGGGGTCTGTAATGTCGCCTTAATTTTGCCTTCCGACCTTCCGACCTTACCTTCCGACCTTCCGACTTTGCCCCTTGCCCTTACGACTAATTCCCAGTGACCTAGCGACGAGTAGCCAATGGCCGAGGTGACACGTTGGAACTATGTCCATATTTGGGCATGTGTACGCTGATAGGTCGCCTTAGGCCGAGATAGCCAATGGTCAAGGTGCTGACGTAGGCGATTCTCGGAATCGTGACCATATTTGGGCATTTGTATCTTTTGTGTGTGCGCGCCGCCATCTTGCCTCAGTCTACGTGTGTAGTAGTTTCGCGACTTGAAAAGTCGGCGCGTAGGACTCGTGTGGCGCCCTAGTTTGGCCTGTCGTGACCTGGCGCCCAGAAGAAGGTGCTTTTGTGGAAGATCGTGGCTGTGGGCGACGCAGCAGTGCAGCAGCAGTGGCAGCGACTGCAGAGCAGGCGAGCGCGGAGTTTGGAGTGCAGAGTGCTTGCGAGGAGTGTTTGAGCGCGACCCTTCAGAGTTGGCGAGTCTGCGTGGTGTGTGCTTGGCTGTTTGGGATACCTGGACACCCCGTGTCTGCTGTTTCTTCGGAGACGCAGGGCGGCTCGGTCAGCGCTGTCTAGTGAGGTCCCAGCGTGTGCGACCTTGGCTTCGGCGGAGGAGCCACGTGTTCGGGACCCTAGACAGGCCCACGCGCTAATATTTCCCAGCGGGCCTAACACTCGCCGCGCGCTCGACTGATATTCCGGTGTCTGCTCGTCGAGAGGCACGCGGATTGCAGCCATACCTGAACGGGGGGGGGGGGCCTCCCCCCCCCCCCCCTTTTCCCCCCCCCCCCACACCCCCCCACCCCCCCCCGGGCGAACCCCCCCCCACCCCCCCCCCCCCCAGACTTTTTGTTTTTAATTGCAAATAAACCCAAAAAACCAAAAAACAAACACCCCCCCCCCCCCCCCCCCCCCCCCCCCCCCCCCCCCCCCCCCCCCCCCCCCCCCCCCCCCCCCCCCCCCCCCAGCTCTTGGAGCATCCTGAGGTCGACGTCGTCGATCCTCTTCATCCACCCCTTCGTGTGTGTGCACGCCGGCGGTCTCTGGCGTCGAAGGTCCCTTCGGCTGTCCAGTGCGCCGGCATCTCTGTCCCTGGTTGCTCAGGGGTCGCGACTTTACATATATGTACTTTGCATAATTCTATGCTATGTTTAGGCTTTTGCTTAGGCTTAGGTTTACACTTAGTCTAAGGCTTAAGCTTAGGCTTTTGCTTAGGCTTTGGTCCCGAAATGTTTCAGGATGCGTGCCTTTTAAGCGTAACCCATGTCACGGGTATGCGGAATCGGATGTGGATATGCGTCTGCATGAATTATTTTTGCAGAGACCACAATTCAAATACGGTAAACTGCAAACGGAAGGAGGAAGGAGGGCAGTCCGGAAGGAGGGCGTAACTCTGCGTAATTATTTGGGTGCGTTGAATTTTACGTTCTATCCCTTGTCGCATTTTAAAAGATATACTTCAATTTTGACAAATGTATGCAAAGGCAGTATGCACTACGATTCGTGCATGGATAGTAGTATGTCATTTGGTTCATTGCTATGCGTGACTCCAGCCGACACAACATTCAGCACGGACTCATTTTAGTGTGACGACGACAGTGACCAAGCTTTAGTGTGACGACAACACTCGACGACAGTGACCAAGCGTACAACCATCGTCAAGTGCGCCAAAATTAAGCTCCGCCATATTTCAAGTTGGTGCGGCTAAAAACAAATGTTGTGTCCATTGCGTCCATGCATCTGATAATAATTTGTTTAATTTTAGGCTTTTTCTTAGGCTTAGTCCAACTTTGCTTAAGCTTTGGCTTATGTTTAGGCTTAGGCTTCGCTTAGGCTAGGCTTAGGCTTTGCTTAGGTTTCGGATGCACGGACGCACGAACGAAACAATTGTGTTTTGCTGTTGGCTCTCAGAAATACTGAAATGCTAATAATGTCTTTTAGAAGGCGACAAGGGAAAGAACGTAAGGTGCAACGCACGCAAATAATTACGCAGAGTTACGCCCTCCTTCCGGACTACCCTCCTTCCTCCTTCCGTTTGCAGTTTCCCTCAAATACATAGGCGTGGCTTTAGACAAAACAGGACAGCGGAGACAGCCATGCGTGACTACTACAGCAGATGTACTGTAGCGATGCATTTTGAAACTCAATAATTTAAATTAGGAACGTATTATAAAACCTTAGTCTTAGGCTTAGGATTAGGCTTAGTTATGCTTAGGCTTAGGCTTAGGCTTACTTATGCTTAGGCTTAGGCTTAGGCTTAGGCCGAAATTCAAACTTCTCATGGCAGATGGACTTTTTCCTCCACCTGGCTCAACATTCCATCGTTTTGCTGCCGGCTTTGGTGACGGCGTAGACAGTGCCGGCGACCGAAGCATCACATTTCTCTCACACAACAGAGGGAGCGCAGAATGCACAGAATTTACCAATTTCTACACCTCAAAAAAGCGAAGCGGTAAAAACTACACTTTCAAAAATGTTGCATACCGTACACACTCTCATATTCACGCATGGCTGTCTTGGCTGTCCCCGCTGTCTCGGCTGTCCCTTTTTGTCTGATGCCATAGGGGTAGGCCATTCCACGCGCTCCGCGCTCGTGCTCTCTGCGCTCGTGCGCTCACGCACTCCACTGCCAGCGAGGATCCAACCCGGGACCTTCGGTTTTGCAATTTGATGCTCTATCCACTGAGCTATTGCAGCTTCAAACCACAAACTGTAATACTTTGATTTGGAGTGACACTATTCGCCATACGGTTTCTCATTTCATGTCCCAAGCTGGGGCCTGGATGACCCTTGGGCACCTAAGCCTCAGCATATGTGGCCTAAGCCTCGAAAATCTGGCCTAAGCCTTGAAAATCTGCCCTAAGCCATAGCATATCTGGCCTAAGCCTCAGCATATCTGGCCTAAGCCACAGCATATCTGGCCTATGCCTCAGCATGTGGCCTAAGCCTCGCATGTGTGGCCTAAGCCTCAAAAATCTGGCCTGAGCCTCGCATATTTGGCCTAAGCCTCGAAAAAGCCTAATTTAGTGAAGAAATATTTTGGTGTGGTTGTTCAGAGCGCAGGAGCGTGAGCGCACGAGCGCACGAGCGCAGAGCGCGGAGCGCGCGTTTTGTCCCACGCCAATACATATATCCATCACTTACAATGAAGATTGTGCCACCCACAAGTCGTTTGAGCGAATCTCTACGGTTGCTTGTAGGCCCCATTAGACGGCTATGTTGTTTCAGTCAGCAAAAATTCTTCGCTTCAAACTATACGAATCAAAAAATGAATGGTTCTGAGGCTTGTCGGGTGCTTGGGGTGAAGCACAGCGATCCAATTGAGCACATCCGCGACAAGTACAAAGAATTGGCCAAGGAACACCATCCAGGGGAGAATGAAACCGCATTCGTTCAATTTTTCACACTCTCTAGGGATTTCTTTTGACATTGAAACTTGATGTTGCAGCTCAAGAAGCGAATAAGTATCATATTTTATTCCGTTGTGTTAGTGTGTCCCCAACCAATCTGATGTGCACTATTCTCCCCTATACAACCGCGGTAGCCACGAACAAATGGCAAAGATCAACGAAGCTTTTGAAGTGTTGCATATGGACAAAAAGTTGGCTCGGTATTCCAAGCTAACAGGGAAGAGGGATAAGCGAGATGTAGACTTTGGCCAGGACAAATCACGACGGAATGGGCCATCATCTGGAAAGTTTGGCAGTGGAAAGATTTCAGGTGGTCAGAGATCATGATTCAGTGTGTCAGTTTTTGATAGGTCAACAAGCACACCTGTAACTGGGGGGTTACCCTGGGTTTTTCCAACACTACACACTCCCCCCTAAACTTGAAATGTTTCTAAACTTTTTCAACCTGTTAAAAAAGTACCTATTTAGACGTTTGTTGGAAATATTCATTCTGGGCATTTACGCCCCCCCCCCCCCCCCGACCCCCACCTCAGACCGCAAGCCCAAGGTGGGGGGGGGGGCTGCAAGTATCCGATCATCAAACCCCCAAGCCGAACGACAAACAGCACTGATCACTGTTAGCTGACCACAAGTGCCCCACCGAAATTGGTGAGGGGTGAGAACCGCCATTTTTTACAAGAAAAGTTGGTTTAAGGAGCTAGAAAATAGAAGCCAGCCTGCCTTAGCCAGGGGAGGGGTCATGGTCATCATCCCAAAAATCTTTTGGGATGGGGCCTGGCAGGGGAGGGGTATATCCCCCTCATCCCCCTCTCTGTAGGCACGTGCGGCTTACATTGCTTTTGTGTACACATACTCAAAACGTTCAGGCACTAGTGATCAAGAAGCAGCGTTGAATCGCCTAAAGCCAAACTTCTATGGGAAGAAACTGTCTCACGCGGAGTATAAACGAGATTGCCGACTTCTGGGTCTTGACTGGTATTGTTCCGCCACCCCCGCCCCCCCCCCCATGCCAGAGGCAATTCCTAAAAAAAAATATATTTAGAGTGACAATGAAGGAGCATTTCTTTGAAACCTCGATTCCTGACGTCTTGCGGACAAAAAATTACAAACGTTTTTCTTGGCAATGCCGAGCGTATTCCTTGATGTATTTAGTATCTTCCAGTTCATACAGCATGCATATTCCCTCGAGACAGATTTTGACTTCAGCCCTTACCGTGTTGTGTCAATACCAATACTCCCTTGTGTTTAGGTACTCATTGGAGAAATTGCGTGGGCATAGCAATTTGGCATTTTCACGGGTCCTTACTGCCTGCAATCGGCAGTTCAATTCCCAGTCTGATTGGTCAGAGGAGGAACTCCAGCGGCTAGAAATGGCGACAGAGAGAGCGCTCATCTATTGGTCAGTTGTGTGTCGTGTGTGTTTTGTGTGTCTGTGTGTCTGTGTCTGTGTGTGTCTGTGTGTGTGTGTGTTTTGTGTGTGTGTGTGTGTGTGTGTGTGTGTGTGTGTGTGTGTGTGTGTGTGCGCGTGTGTGTGTGTGTGTGTGTGTTAGTGTGTGTGTGTGTGTGTGAGGGTGCGTGAGATTGTGTGTGTGTGTGTGTGCGCCTGTGTGTGTGTGTGTGTGTGTGTGTGTGTGTGTGTGTGTGTGCGTGCGTGCGTGTGGGTGTGTGTGTGTGTGTGTGTGTGCCGTGTGTGTGTGTGTGCCGTGTGTGTGTGTGTGTATGCCATGGGTGTGCTTGCTTGTTTGCTTGCTACAATGATCAAATCATGTGTACAACTCAACGGAACACCAGGGATGGAGGACAAGTTGCCAAGAGACCTATCTACCTTCGCTTCTTCGTTTCCTGCAGACGGGGCTTTGCTGGCCTGCTCTGGGCCACTTGTGAGGCCATGAACGACAAACAGGTCGTGGTGCTGTTTGGAGTTGCAAAGCTCGACGGCTCCACTCTATTAACTGAGGATACCAGCAAGTACCTGATGACAGAGATGGCTTGCATTGGGCAAGTTGCATTGCAGCTGCTCGGCGAAGGTGCGTCATATGGGTGGGGTTAGTACCTATGTAAACGCTATTTTGGTGCCGAACTTTTCGTCTTGACCACCTGCACTTTAACATTTCTAATCCTGGACATTTTACCCCCAGGGTGGCTCTAACCTCTAACCATACCTGGGTTTTTGAAGTGGGGGGAGGGTCCGAGACCATCCTGGGGCGGTGTGGTGGGGGTGGGGGGGGGGGGGTAAGCAGATATGAAGCACACCTGTAACTTGGGGGGGGGGGGTTGGGGCCCCGCACTATTTTTCCAACACCCACCCAACTCCCCCCCCCCCCCCCCCCCAGAATTTTCCCAAGGGATTTTCACTCTGTCTAAGACGATAAAAGTGAGTAAACGTTGGTGTTTTTCAGTGCTTTTCAGTGTTATATGACCATAAAACAGCTAAATAACACTGTTTAGAGCCTATTTATACCCCCCCCCACTTTTTGCTCCAGAGACCGCCACCCAAAATCGGCCAGCTACCCCCCCCCCCCCCCACTTCCAGACCCGGTTACAGGTATGATATGAAGGGGGGGGGGGTGTCAGAGGATTAAAAAGTGTACCGAAATAGTGTCTAAAGAGGCACTTTTTTGGTCAAAAAAATAGGTTAAAATAGGCTATAAATAGTATTATTGAGCTGTTTAGCGTAAAAAAAAAACCCACAGAGACAAAAAAATACACTACTTTTTACAGTTGTAGGCAAGTTGGAAAACTTTATAAAAATTCGGGGGGGTGGGGGTAACTTCCGACCTGTGGTGGGCAACCCCCCCCCCCCCCTCCACCCATCCCCCAGTTACATATGCCTCTAAGCCAGGGGCACTATTGGAGGATTTACAGTACCCACAATCAGCCACGTTTCAAAGTTCTTTAGATTTGTCTGTGATACGAGCGCTTACCCTTCAAGTAGCTGAGAACATTTTGGCATTCGAAGACTTCAAAAGTCGTAGGGCTGCCTGGCTGGTGATAGCAGCAGGACAAGTGGTAGTGGTCATGGTCTTGTTCGTCCTATCAATGGTTTGGAGTAATTTGGTTTCGTTTGCTGATTCTTAGAGGCGCAGTCTCTACATGTTTAGGCAGAGCAGAAACACAAACATCGGATTTTGGCGAAGCAGCGTCGACAACAGAGGCGATCTGTGAGATGATCGATTGGGATCCGCACTGGCTGTCTTGCAGTACACTTCAAGTGCTGTTGCTATATTCAGAGCGTTGTGGTTTCATTGAATAGAAGAGTTGACTGATTGTCAACAATTTTGAAGCTTTCAGTGCTTCTTTGCTTACAACCAGGGTTGCACAATTTAAAAAAAAAAGTTTTTTTTTAAAAAAAAAATTTTTTTTTTTTTTTTAAAAGTTGGATTTTTTTTTTAAATTAAAAAAAAAAATTTCTCTGTTTTTGGGTAAAATTTAGCTTTTGAGTGGCAAAAAGGCGTTTAAATGGTGTTTAGATGGTACAATTAGGTGTTATTCATGCATAAACTTGCTTATTAGCACCAAAACTAAGCTCTTTTTGGGGTTCCCAACTGGTTCCCAACATAGTGCGATACCGTACACGACCATTTAGAGGCAGCGGCTTTGTCACCATTTGACTAGAACGATGCTAAATATCCTTCTAAAGGCTGTAGGGAAGCACTAGTACTTGTGTTTGACACTCTAATAGGCTAAAAGTATCTTATAGTACAGGTATTTGGCACCAATGATGGCTCCTAAGTCAATTTAAAAAAAAATTTTTTTTTTTTAAAAAAATTTTTTTTTTTAATTTAAAAAAAAAAACTTGAAATTTTTTTTTTTATGCAACCCTGCTTACAACCTCATCAAAATGTTCTGAACATTGCTCAACCTCGTCAGATGGATCAAATCAAATCGCGTCTTTTACAATGCTTCTGACCAAAAAATCACGAAAAACCTACGACCTTCGCAGCACTCAAGCTTTGTATGCGAATCGCCGTGTCGAATTGCGTGCTGTGCAGTTGCGTCCCTAGCATACCTGTAACTGGGGGTTGCCCCCCCCCCCCTTTTTTTTCCCCCCCCCCCCCCCCCCCCCCCCCCCCCAAACCTTCCCCATGCCATTTCCCTTTTTTTTTTTTTTCCTTTTTGCCCCCCCCCCTTGGGAATGGTTGGGAAAATAAAAAAAAAAACAAACCGAAACCGAAAAACCAAAAAAAAGAAAAAAAAGGGGGGGAAGGTGGACAAAAACAACAAGTACCAGAGTAGTGAAGGGTGTCTAACCGGGGAGCAACGCTTAAGGATAGCTCCGCAGGGTCCACACAGTTAAGGATAGGTCCACAGGGACTACACAGTTAAGGATAGCTCTGCAGGTGCTGCCTAACTGGGGAGCAACGTTTAAGGATAGCACCACAGGAGGTCCGCACAGTTAAGGATAGCTCTGTAGGTACTGCCTAACTGGGGAGCAACGTTTAAGGATAGCCCCACAGGCTCTGTCGGACCTCCTGCGGATCTATCATTAAGCGTGCAGACCCCTCCTGCGAAGCTATCCTTAACTGTGCAGACCTCCTGTGGAGCTATCCTTTTGTGGTGCGGGCTTCCTGCAGGGCTATCCTTAAGCATTGCAGACCTGTGGAGCTATCCTTAACTGTGTAGATCCTGTTGAGCTAGCTTTAAGTGAAGCACGGTCCGGTTAGGCAACAGGGTTGCAAAGCAGAACCTGAATATCTATCATTCAGCATTGAAGACCTTTGGATCTATCCTCGAGTGTGTAGGTAGTGCGGAGCTGACGCCCCCTCCCTGCGATTGAGAGACGACGTTTCTCAGGTCGCCGTTTTAGCAACCCTGCGTTGCTGCGTGGACGTCGTATTGGCAACGCCGTTTGGCTGAACTGCGCGGGCAAGCGGTGGGGAGGGCGCCTGTAGAGGCGCCGATTTACAAGCAGCTATGCGAAGCCGGCGCGCAGCTAGAGAGCGTGTGTTTGTGGGCGCGTGTTCTCTGTGCGTGCGGGTGTATGCACCGCAAGTGATGAATAGACGCGGCGCCCGCCCGCTCCTGCCAATTGTGCTGTTACGTCACGTCGGCGCTGACGCAATCGCGTCTCTACATGTATACGCAATGATGTGTACACTGTAGTGCTACAAAAGCGATGGCTACCTGGAATGGACAAATAATCGAACTTTTACGTTTACAAGTTAAGTGACTTACCAGTACAGCAGTCTTGGGATTGGTCGTTTCGTACTGCGCCATCGCCCCCATTCTGTACTGATTTATTCTGTCTCTTTGAACACGTTTACAAACAGGGATACACAATCCAATGATTTGCAGATTACATGCAGTTGTTCTGGGGCTCTTGCGGACTTGTCCCACAATCTGCCCTTCAATAGTTCTTGGCACTTTTGAACCGCAGTACTATGTGTACATTGCATGCTACAACAACATGAAACGCGTTTTAACCCGTGTGCTGTCAGTATACCGTATCCATCTAAATAATTCATTGTGGACTAACGTGTCATCGTATGAGAACATACTCAGTAGTTAGATGCCACTGTATCACAGACCAATATGTAGACGCAGTCGTCAGCATTCTAGCTGTGCCGTTTTTAAAAGCAGCCACACCTAGCCACTACACTGCTGGCGAGTATTTGGTGTGTTTCTGGGGCCCATCCATGTTCTGTGTGTTCATATGTATGCATTGCATGTGATGCATTGACCCAGCGCGCGTCTGCAGGAGAACGGCTCAACAGCACAGTTGTTGGCTCCTGCCAATTGTGCTCTTATGCCATGCTGGCGCAGACGGAATCGTGTATGCTGAATGCATGGTTACATGTGTGAGTAATGTAGTGGTCTGTACACTGCACAAGTATGTGCGTTCTGTATGCCAGCCCTGTATGCCAACCCTGTATGCTGCAATTGCTTGCCTCCGACAGAGTACATATAATAGAACTCATGGTCAGGTGTGGGTTATAGTTGACCAATTGGTGACTCACTACCTGAGTGCATATTTGATCCTGCAGTGCATAAGGTAATACCAACTAAGTATTTGGGGTTCTTGCAACTAAAATTGCTGCAATGCATGGGGAGCAGCCCTGGAGCAAGGAGGAGCGTGGAGGAGGAGCCTCGGAGCAACAAGGAGCAGCCTTGGAGCAACAAGGAGCAGCCTTGGAGCAACAAGGAACAGTCATGTAGCAAAATTCTAAGCTTGAGATCAGTGACTGGCCAGCTGAGTGCATTCTTGATCCTGCAGTGCACAAGGCATATGCATCAATACAGTGCAAATACCACCAAAGAGCTACTGTAAATCCTCCAATAGTGCCCCCTCTGCAATAGTAGACCCCCCTCCAATAGTGTCCCCATGTAAGGAGAGGTTGAAAGTATAGTGCCCTGGGGCACTATTGAAAGATTTATGGTATTTGGGGCTACAACCATGCATTTGTAATAAACTTCATCTAAATAACATTATTCCAGGTACATATAAATAGGATTCTTGCTACTAAAATTGTTGCGAAGCATGGAGGAGGAGCCTCGGAGCAACAAGGAGCAGCCTTGGAGCAAGGAGGAGCAGCCTCGGGAGCAAGGAGGAGCAGCTTCAGAGCAACGAGGAGCAGTCGTGGAGCAAAATCCTAAGCTTGAGCTTAGAATTTTTTGTGGGAAATCCAGTGGCGCTATCCTTAGACATGGGACCCCCTCCTGCGGAGCTATGCTGCGGTGGATTTGCCGTCAAGAATATGGAACGACGTAATAAGAAAGGATTGGGTAGGGAATTCCCCCTACGTTTCGGAGACGACGTTTTTCAAGATGCTGTCTAGCACCACTGCGCTTGTGTGTGGACGACGTACTGGAGACGCCGTTTTAGCGCTGTACTTTAACAGCCCTGTGTTGTTGTGTGGTCAGCGTACTGTAGACGATGTACTAAAGTCTGCTTAGAGGTACATTGTACATTCTGTCGCGTGGTGCCAAGCACGGTTACATTTGCTCTTGCGCTCTCTGTATATGGTAATAGATGCGATAAATAAACAAAGGCGATGGTTACCTGAAACAGACAAGGAAGGATTTAAAATCTATTGTATATACAAATTAAACCTATACTTACGAGTGTAGTGTGTAGGTCTGGTCGTACCATCCTGTGCCATCGCTCCCTATACGAATTTGTTTATTTTATATATTTATACACGTTTACCGGCAGGATTACGCAATCTAATCATGTGCAGATCATGTGCGATTGTTTTTAACTAAATCTTAAATTAAATAAACATAAATCTTAACTAAACTTAATCTAAATTACACCATTCCAGGTACATATTAATAGAATTCTTGCTACTAAAATTGTTGCGAAGCATATGGAGCAGCCTTGGAGCAAGGAGGAGCATGGAAGAGCAGCCTCCGAGCAACAAGGAGCAGCCATATTTACACTCATGAAGGGTTGGCCCACACCGAGATGGCCTTGCTGAGTTGGCTGAGTTGGGGCATTCTGTACTGCCCTCCAGTGACACGTTAGTCCATTCTCTCTGTACACAGAGACACTATAGAAGAAGGTGGGCACCACTGATGATTTATATTTACACTGAATAATATACAGTTACATACACAAAATGTGAATGTTAAAGTGTTGGTTATCACGTTCACACTGTCATCATAGCTGTTTCTCCTCTTGGTTTTCATCTTCTTCTTGTTGGTCATCATCTTCCTCTTCATCACTTTGGTCATCACTTTCATCCTCATTCTCCTCAGTCTTTACTTGGCTGATGACCTTCTTCAAATTTTTCCAATTATTTTTAATGAAACACTTTAGGGCAAATTTCCTATCACTCCAGGCCCTCTCAAAGGCCTCATCCTCAGGATAACCTTTGTCAACGAGTTTTTCCTTATGTTCTAAGATGTCACTTACAAGGCTCGTGTTTTGCAAATCATTAGCAAAAGTTATAGCCCCCTCTACCTTTTCCTTGAATTTTTTGAATATTTGTTTGTAATCCTCCATGACATTAGATAAGTTTGTATCATCTGTAATGATTTCAGAGAGCAACTCTCCAATTGTGTCAGTATCATCACTGTCAGAATCAGATCCATCAGAGTCACAAATGTCTACATCCATGTCATCTACACTCGGTTTGTGCACAGTTTGAAGATGTCGTTGCAAATTATATTGAGACACAAAGGACCTGTTGCACTTCTCACAACGGTATAAGTTCATTTCTAAATTGATTTTTTGTAAGAATGACTGGAGTTCTATTGGCATCCCTTTAAATACTGTTTGAAATGCTGCTCCTCCATGCTCCTTGTTGCTCCGAGGCTGCTCCTTGTTGCTCCGAGGCTGCTCCTTGTTGCTCGGAGGCTCCTCCTCCATTCTCCTCCTTCCCCTCCAAGGCTGCTCCACATGCTCTGCAGCAATTTTAGTAGCAAGAATTCTCTGTGTCACTGCCATAAACGTAATTTTATTAAAATGCATGGCTCTAGCCCCCAAATACCTAGTTGGTATTACCTTATGCACTGCAGGATCAGATATGCACTCAGCTAGTCAGTCACCAATTGGTCAACTATAGCCCACACCTGACCATGAGTTCTATCATATGTACTCGGTTGGAGGCAAGCAATTTCTCTTTTGGATACAATCGTGCATGCGCTAGCTGTGGTGTACACTGTACAGCGCTAAAACGGCGTCTCCAGTACGTCGTCCACACACAAGCGCAGTGGTGCTAGACAGCATCTTGAAAAACGTCGTCTCCGAAACGTAGGGGGAATTCCCTACCCAATCCTTTCTTATTACGTCGTTCCATATTCTTGACGGCAAATCCACCGCAGCATAGCTCCGCAGGAGGGGGTCCCATGTCTAAGGATAGCGCCACTGGATTTCCCACAAAAAATTCTAAGCTCAAGCTTAGGATTTTGCTCCACGACTGCTCCTCGTTGCTCTGAAGCTGCTCCTCCTTGCTCCCGAGGCTGCTCCTCCTTGCTCCAAGGCTGCTCCTTGTTGCTCCGAGGCTCCTCCTCCATGCTTCGCAACAATTTTAGTAGCAAGAATCCTATTTATATGTACCTGGAATAATGTTATTTAGATGAAGTTTATTACAAATGCATGGTTGTAGCCCCAAATACCATAAATCTTTCAATAGTGCCCCAGGGCACTATACTTTCAACCTCTCCTTACATGGGGACACTATTGGAGGGGGGTCTACTATTGCAGAGGGGGCACTATTGGAGGATTTACAGTAGCTCTTTGGTGGTATTTGCACTGTATTGATGCATATGCCTTGTGCACTGCAGGATCAAGAATGCACTCAGCTGGCCAGTCACTGATCTCAAGCTTAGAATTTTGCTACATGACTGTTCCTTGTTGCTCCAAGGCTGCTCCTTGTTGCTCCAAGGCTGCTCCTTGTTGCTCCGAGGCTCCTCCTCCACGCTCCTCCTTGCTCCAGGGCTGCTCCCCATGCATTGCAGCAATTTTAGTTGCAAGAACCCCAAATACTTAGTTGGTATTACCTTATGCACTGCAGGATCAAATATGCACTCAGGTAGTGAGTCACCAATTGGTCAACTATAACCCACACCTGACCATGAGTTCTATTATATGTACTCTGTCGGAGGCAAGCAATTGCAGCATACAGGGTTGGCATACAGGGCTGGCATACAGAACGCACATACTTGTGCAGTGTACAGACCACTACATTACTCACACATGTAACCATGCATTCAGCATACACGATTCCGTCTGCGCCAGCATGGCATAAGAGCACAATTGGCAGGAGCCAACAACTGTGCTGTTGAGCCGTTCTCCTGCAGACGCGCGCTGGGTCAATGCATCACATGCAATGCATACATATGAACACACAGAACATGGATGGGCCCCAGAAACACACCAAATACTCGCCAGCAGTGTAGTGGCTAGGTGTGGCTGCTTTTAAAAACGGCACAGCTAGAATGCTGACGACTGCGTCTACATATTGGTCTGTGATACAGTGGCATCTAACTACTGAGTATGTTCTCATACGATGACACGTTAGTCCACAATGAATTATTTAGATGGATACGGTATACTGACAGCACACGGGTTAAAACGCGTTTCATGTTGTTGTAGCATGCAATGTACACATAGTACTGCGGTTCAAAAGTGCCAAGAACTATTGAAGGGCAGATTGTGGGACAAGTCCGCAAGAGCCCCAGAACAACTGCATGTAATCTGCAAATCATTGGATTGTGTATCCCTGTTTGTAAACGTGTTCAAAGAGACAGAATAAATCAGTACAGAATGGGGGCGATGGCGCAGTACGAAACGACCAATCCCAAGACTGCTGTACTGGTAAGTCACTTAACTTGTAAACGTAAAAGTTCGATTATTTGTCCATTCCAGGTAGCCATCGCTTTTGTAGCACTACAGTGTACACATCATTGCGTATACATGTAGAGACGCGATTGCGTCAGCGCCGACGTGACGTAACAGCACAATTGGCAGGAGCGGGCGGGCGCCGCGTCTATTCATCACTTGCGGTGCATACACCCGCACGCACAGAGAACACGCGCCCACAAACACACGCTCTCTAGCTGCGCGCCGGCTTCGCATAGCTGCTTGTAAATCAGCGCCTCTACAGGCGCCCTCCCCACCGCTTGCCTGCGCAGTTCAGCCAAACGGCGTTGCCAATACGACGTCCACGCAGCAACGCAGGGTTGCTAAAACGGCGACCTGAGAAACGTCGTCACTCAATCGTAGGGAGGGCGCGACAGCTCCGCACGACCTACACACTCGAGGATAGCACCACAGGTCTGCAATGCTGAAGGATAGCTCTGCAGGTTCGGCTTTGCAACCCTGTTGCCTAACCGGACCGTGCAACACTTAAAGATAGCTCCATAGGATCTACACAGTTAAGGATAGCTCCACAGGTCTGCAATGCTTAAGGATAGCCCTGCAGGAAGCCCGCACCACGAAAGGATAGCTCCACAGGAGGTCTGCACAGTTAAGGATAGCTTCGCAGGAGGGGTCTGCACGCTTAATGATAGATCCGCAGGAGGTCCGACAGAGCCTGTGGGCCGGGGCTATCCTTAAACGTTGCTCCCCAGTTAGGCAGTACCTACAGAGCTATCCTTAACTGTGCGGACCTCCTGTGGAGCTATCCTTAAACGTTGCTCCCCAGTTAGGCAGCACCTGCAGAGCTATCCTTAACTGTGTAGTCCCTGTGGACCTATCCTTAACTGTGTGGACCCTGCGGAGCTATCCTTAAGCGTTGCTCCCCGGTTAGACACCCTTCACTACTTACCAGTATAACTCAAAAAATGGCCAGCTACCACCCCACTTTTTGCTCCAGACCCCCCTAGAATTCGGCCGTTTACCCCCCCCCCCACTGTTCCAGACCCGGTTAAAGGTACCTAGGTATGTTAGGTGCATGTCAACACTGACATTATTTCATCTAGCCACAAGCCACGAAACATGTTTAAAAATCCAATTCTCTACGTATCTTCTGAGTTCTGACCATGCTATGCCAACAGCAACTATTTTCACTGGTTCAAGACCAGTTCTGCGAATTGGGGCAGTGCAAATGCAGCAGTGTGCATCTTGGAATTGTAGTACTGCATCTTAGTAGCTAGCTCGGCGGATATCACTCTCTTAGGGGTGGCCAAATCCAAATACTGAACAAAATGAACCAATTTTTTGAACCAGCATAATTTAACCAAATAACTTTAATTTAATCCTCTGCCGGCTGTATGATCATACCTGTAACTGGGGGGTGGGGGCAGTTTGGGGGCCCCATACATGGGCTCAACCGTGAGGTCATCTGCATAGAGGGGAGGGGTTGAGGGGAGGGGTCGATTTCTGAATGGGACTTTCTGGTCAAAATTTGGTTGTTATTGCGTTATTTAGCTGTTTAGAGTCATAAAACACTGAAGACGATAAATACACTACTTTGTACAATTGTAGACAAGTTGGAAAACTTCAGGAAAATTCTGGTGGGGGGGGGGGGGCTGGGTAGGGGTAAAATTCTGGCTGGGGGCGGGTCGGGTACCCCCACCCCCCAGTTACATGTATGGTTGGGGGCAAATTTGCCAACTGCAAGGGTGGCAAGCGGCAAACCCACCCCCCAGCTGCAGGTATCACTTTTGCTCGCAACAACACCTCCTCACCTTGTCTTTCGAGCAGATGAGGAACCCAATGCCTCCCGAGGGATAGGTGGGCACTGTGCCATGGGCGAAGCCCACCTTTGGGAAGATCTCGCGGCAAAACGCCACCATCTTCTTGATCAGAGCCAAGTGCAGCCACACATTCTCCCCTGAGCAGTAGGTGTTTCTCCAAATCGTTTTGCAAAAAAAAAACCCATGCAGTACACAATGTTCTCTCTAATGCGTGGTGACGTTACGTGTATCAAAATGTGCAGACTGACACATAGTCAACAAGACAACCTTGAGAGGAGAGTACGCCCTTCTCGGCGAGGCAGCCGTTGAGCAGGCGGTAGTAGCTCTCACCGAACAACGACTCAGCAGGCCCTAAAAGGTGGAGTGTAGAGAGCACGCATGTGTGTGTGCGTGCGTGTGCGTGCGTGTGTGTGCATGCGTACAGATATGTGCTTGCCATAGCTGTAAGTGGGGGGGGGCTATCCCCCACCAGCGGGTTTTGACCCCACCCGCAGCGCCCCCCCCCCCACCAGAAATTTGAAACTGTAAATTGTCATGTGTTTTGCACAGTGCTTTTAAGCAAAATCGAAAATTGGGTTATTTATATATTGGGTTATTTACAGTGTAGTTTGACTAACAAGTACCCATTTTAGGGTTTTTACAGTGTCTTTTTTTACAAAACTCAACCAAAAAGTGCCTTTTTTCTTCCCAGACTCCTCCAGATTTTCACCCCTCCCCCCCCCTCCAGGTCCAAGTCCGGGTTACAGGGATGGTGCTTGCGCTTTGTCACACCAACGCATAAAATCTGCGTGTCACTGTCATAGTGTACCAATGGGATCGCTGGAGTCGGTAATGATGACGTCATACTGGCTCTTGCCAGCGTTGTCCTTGAGAAACTGCAGACCGTCCCCGATGTGCAGACTCAGTTTTTCGTTGGCAAATGACTGCGACATGTGGGGAAGGTACTGCTTAGAGACGTCCACTACCATCTAGAAAAATATGAACCTTGAAGCGTGGAAATTCAATACAAAATCATAAAAGTAGTGTATTTCCATAACATGTTGTTTTTACCCTAAACAGCTAAATGACGATTTCAAGCCTGTTTAGACCATTTTTTTTTACAAAAAAATGCCTAATTTTCCTGATGCCTAGATTTTCCCCATCGGAATCGGACACCCCCTCCCCCTTTAAATTGGCTTACTTCCCCTCCCCCACCACCACCAGTGTGGTCCCCAACCAGGGGGGGGTGCCACTCGCCGAAATTTTTGAGTAACAAACTGCGCACTTTGACTAGCTCGCGCTAGGCACGTCCTAGGAAGAACTTGAGGATACCATTCGAAAGCTTGAAGTGTCTACTTTCCGATGGTGTTAAAATTTTTTGAAAAATTTTTGAATTTCGCGCCAAAAAATCGCTTAGAAGCGTTTGACTGCATTTTTTCCGATTTTGCAGCGACCATATCTCGTCATGGAAGCACCGGAGCGAAAATTTATTTGAACAACGCAAAAAGCACTTCAGGAGACCTACAAATTCTTCCTTTAAGTCGGCGCTCTAGCGTCAACAGCGAAAGAATTACAGTCAAAAAACCGATTTTTGGGCCAAAAAACAGCCCATTGCCACAACTTTGGCGACACCGTTTGCTCCACCGGTTGAACCGAAATTTGGCGAATTAGGGCGCGTTCGAATCGCCCATTCAAGGGCTTTCAAACGCGAAATCGCGCGCCGCAACAGCTAAAGGCTCGTGGCTGCCGCGGCGGTTTGTTTGAATTTCGCGCATTTTTTGAGATTTTCACAAACATTTTTTAAACTGCCATATCTCAATATCAAAAGCAAAATTCAAAATTATGTCCTTTGAGTTTCTAGAGGACATCTTGAAGTGTGTGCATGCCAAATTTAAAAAAAAATCAAAAAATGTTTAGGCCCAGCCCACGGGGCTAGTGTGTTGCGCGCTCGATTTTTCCATCGACCTGCCAAATGTCCATCTTTGACAGCCTGGCTTGCAGCAGGCGCGCATCGGCCGGCACTGCACAGCGGTACATGCGTAGCCTGTGTAGTGTGCTATTAGCATGCAAAGCGCCGCGCTGACCGGCCACGGCAACAGGGCCAACAGAGCTGCTCAAAAAGACGAAAAACCAGCTTGACCACTTGGCTTTCGCCTCACATTCCCAACACTGCACAGGTGCGCAGCATACTACAGTTATCTTTGCAAACTAGTCGTCAGTGCCTTGCTGCATTGGTGGATCCTGAAGGGGCTGGGGGAAAACAATGGTGTGGCCAGTGCCCCCCCCCCCAAAGGTGGCCTAAAGAAACCATTGTTTTGCTGTTTCCCAGAGATTAACGCACTCTTAGCATGGAGGGGGGGGGGGTGGAGAGCATACTTGTAACTGGAGTGGGGTTTGGGGGGGGGGGGTCCCACAGGTTCTGAGTTTGACCCTACCCACAGTCTCCACAACCCTCCCCATACCTGCAACCGGGTCTGGCAGAGTGAGGGGGGGGGGGTAAATGGCCCATTTGGGGTGGGGTTCTCTGGAGCAAAAAAGTGGGAGGGGGGGGGGGGGGGTAGCTGGCCATTCGTTGAGTTATACTGGTAAAATCTGGGGTGGGGGGAGGGTGGGGGTAGTGGTGCCCTAACCCCCAGCTACCCCCCAGGTGCGCATACCATATTTTCTCCATTCGTGCCACTCCTCCAATACTACCCCCTAGCAGCTGAAGGTGGAAACAATAGTGCCCAATATCTTCGCAATTGTGGGCCCAGCAGCATACCTGTACCTGTAACTAGGAATTGGACCTGGGGGGGAGGGTTGGGGCACTTTCTTTCTGGGGGGGTGGGGGGGGGGGGTGAAAAATCTGGAAGAGGGGGTCTGGGAAGAAACTTTCAACTTTCAACTTTGGAAAACTTTCAAAAAACTTTTGACCTGGGAAGTGGGCAACCCCCAAGTTACATGTATGCTTTCTGGTGGGGTGGGGTTGAAAACTGGAGAACGGGGTCTGGAGAGGAACAAATACCTTGGTACTTTTTGGTTGATTTTTAGTAAAAACTAAAATGAAAACTGAAACTGAAGCTAAAATGAACTGAAACTAAAATGAAAACACTGTAAAAACCCTAAAATAGGCACTTTTTAGTCAATATACATGGTAAATAACGCTATATAGGTACATTTTGGTCGACTTTGATAAAAACTGTACAAAACACAGTTGTTTTCCATTTGGTAGTAGGAAAAAGTTTTCAAAAATTCTGGTGGGTGGGGTTTAACACAAACCTGGGGGACATATCTGTAGCTGGGGGTTAGGGCACCATTACCCCCACCCTCCCCCCCAGATTTTGACCTTGCCTAAACTATACAAGTGAGCGAATGTTGGTGTTTTTCAGTGTTATACGACCATGAAACAGCTAAATGACACTGTTTAGACGCTATTTATACTCATTTTTGACCAAAAAGTACCAGTATAACTCAACGAATGGCCAGCTACCCCCCCCCCCTCCTAGTTTTTGCTCCAGAGAACCCCACCCCAAATGGGCCATTTACCCCCCCCCCTCCATGCTAAGAGTGCGTTAATCTCTGGGAAACAGCAAAACAATGGTTTCTTTAGGCCACCTTTGGGGGGGGGGGCACTGGCCACACCATTGTTTTCCCCCAGCCCCTTCAGGATCCACCAATGCAGCAAGGCACTGACGACTAGTTTGCAAAGATAACTGTAGTATGCTGCGCACCTGTGCAGTGTTGGGAATGTGAGGCGAAAGCCAAGTGGTCAAGCTGGTTTTTCGTCTTTTTGAGCAGCTCTGTTGGCCCTGTTGCCGTGGCCGGTCAGCGCGGCGCTTTGCGTGCTAATAGCACACTACACAGGCTACGCATGTATCGCTGTGCAGTGCCGGCCGATGCGCGCCTGCTGCAAGCCAGGAACATCATCGGAAAGTAGACACTTCAAGCTTTCGAATGGTATCCTCAAGTTCTTCCTAGGACGTACCTAGCGCGAGCTATTCAAAGTGCGCAGTTTGTGATTCGCGCGCTCCATTATAAAATGTTGGAGTGGCACCCCCCCCCCTGTCCCCAACCCTCTCCCACTCAAAAAAAAAGCTGGTAACATGTGTATGCCCCCACCCAGCAGTCCAATACACAATTGATCACCTGATCAATCTCACACATGTCAACGTGCTCCACGCAGTCGTGCTTCAGCACCTCCCTCGCGATGCCCCCGTCCCCACCGCCGATTATCAGCACCTAAACATACAAAACCAGAGGTACCAACACCATACCTGTAACTGGGTCTGGAAGAGTGGGGGGAGAGTAAATGGCCAAATTCTGGGGGGGGGGTGTCTGGAGCAAAAAGTGGGGCGGGGGTAGCCGGCCATTTTTTGAGTTATACTGGTACTTTTCGGTCAAAAATGGGTATAAATGGAGTCTAAACAGTGTTATTTAGCTGTTTTATGGTCATATAACACTGAAAAGCACTGAAATACACCAACATTTACTCACTGTTATCGCTTTAGACTGCGTGAAAATCCCTTGGAAAAATTCTGAGGGGGAGGGTTGGGGGGGGGGGTTGGGTGGGTGTTGGAAAAATAGTGCGGGGCCCCCAAACCACCCCCCCCCCCAGTTACAGGTATGACCAACACCACACACAAAAAAGGCAGCGATATTAGCGTGTCGACACCGAGAAAATAATCACGCCCAAAAACGCACCGCATGCACACTGTCACACAAAGTGCATGGAATCAATTAGAAGTGCTTTAGAAAAGTGCAACTCAGCCGAGGTTTTTCAGCCAAAAGGGGTAGGCAAAAGACAACATACATGCACATTAGCACATACCTTCTTGGGGTTGTCATGGGAGAAGAGAGCGAGATGTGCTAGCATCTCCTGATATGCAAACTCGTCCCGTTCCGTGCACTGAATCACCCCGTCCAACACCAGCACGTTGCCGTGCTCAGCGCTGAAATCGGACTTTTCAATTTTAATCTAAATTTTAAATTGTGGATATTATTCCATGATAGTTGTTGTGTCGTCCGTTCTACGCTTCACCTGCTGCCCTCTTGCCAGAAAATAAAACGTAGAGAAGGAAAAGTAAAAGGAAATATTACCTCTTGAAAACAAGGACATCTTGAAATTTGGATTTTCCCTCAAAAAGAATTTCTTCGACTTTCAAACTGAAAGCCTGGCCGGGCCAAGGCTCCATAACGTCATCGGCGTCAACTTTGAATTTTTTCGCGGGATTCTCTTCGATGTTTTCGCCATTTTTCTCACTTTTCTTCTCTTTTTCCGCGACCTCGTATTCGGCGCGATCGCGCGGACTAAATTCGAATCAATAGAATTAAATTTAAAATTTAAATTTCAAAAGAATGACGTCCCACCAAAGCTCCATAAACCAGCCGTTGCGAATCATTCTTGCGTGCGAGCGGTTCTGTAAGATATTTAATTTTAATAAATGATTTTAAGAATAATTAAAACAAACTAGCAAGTTTTGTTTGAAATCGCGCCACCTCTGCGTATTTGCGACCTGGCGAAAAACAGCGGCAGATGAATTGTTCTCTTGTTTGGGCGTTAACTAAAACACACGACCACCACGACCACCACGACCACCACGACCACCACGACCACCACGACCACCACGACCACCACGACCAAAATGCCAGAAACGCGGTAAACGCGCATTTTTAAACGCACGCTGAAAGGAGATTTTGGCGTTTTATCCTTTTCAGTTATTGTGCGGCTTTTGTCTCGAGAATGTCGGAAGGGAATGAAGTAAACGCCGCGAATGATGAAAACTCTCTGCTCCGTAGCCCTCCAGCGAAGCGGCTGGATGCTCGCCGCGCGGACGGAGTGCGCGGCGTTGTGTTTGGCAAGTTTTTGACAACCTGGTCGGAAGTTGGCAAGACTCTGTATCAGGCTACGGTTGTTCATTCCTGTTTGGTGCGAGCGACGTACCCTTCGAGTGCCTCTGCGGTTGCGGTCTGACGGCGCCATCGGCGGAAGACTTGCGAAGGATCCCTGACTGGCCCACTGCCCCTGCTCTGCACCGGCACATGGACGTCGACGAGCCCTTCACTGTCGAAAGTCTCGAGCAGTTCTTTTGCCGAAAGAAAGTCCCCAGAAACGGTGACAAGAAATGCTGGGGCTGCGAGGTGTGCGAGGTTACAGTCCTAATGTATTGGCTTCATGCTCGATTCGGTCCTTTTAGGGCCGCATCTCGTGGAACGACGTCGCCCCGTTCGACTTGATTGTCGTCCACAAAGAGCGACATCCCTACGAGACGCCCGATGGTCAGCAGCATTGGACGAAGGCCAAGGAGGACTGCGCCCTTCACTTGCGCTACAGGTTGCTTTGGGCATTTTTGTCATACCGGCTAATGAAACAAATGAGGCGATTTACAAATGTAATCAGAAAAACAAAGTGAGACACGATGGAAATCGTGTCATCATTTAGTTGCATCGTGAGGCGCTATGCACCGTGCTTTGGGCGCAAGATGGTGCGGTTCTCGGACGCTGCCAGTGCCTTGACTAGAGAGAAACACCGCCTTCACTTTAAATCTCAGTTTGGAATCTAGCAATTGTTGCAATTTGCTTAGGCTGGACTGGAATCTCGTTGAGTGAATCTCGTTTGTTGCCCCCATTAACGGAGTCTCGTTTGTCGCGTGATGCTTTCCGATGATGTTGGTGACTGGTGATGATGGTTGTGAGGAGCAGTCGACAAGAAGCCAATGCAGACGCGCGTGCGCCTGTAAATTCAGGGTATGTAGACACCCCTGTAAATTCAATAGACACTGATTCAGTGTCTACATACGCGTGGGACGCGCGGTCCTCCCCTCCCTACCATATTGCGAGTTGCAATACCCCTCCCCTCCTCAATAAAAATGAAATTGACGCGCTCCACTCGATCTATTAGTAAATTTTGCAGTAGGTAAGCCAGTAATAATGCATTTAACGGTGCCTACATAGTCTGTGCCACACAAGAAACAGCACTTTATCGAGAAACAAATTAAACTGCGCCATTATAATTTAAAAAAGTTAAACAACAGCACTACAGTATGAAACAATTATAAATACGCAGTGGTCGTGGTGGTCGTGGTGGTCGTGTGTTTTAGTTAACGCCCTTGTTGGCGCTTGTTTGGGTGTATAGGCAGTATTCGAATGCGTTTTGTGCAGTATTCGAATTTTCCACAATAGACCTGGAATCCAAAAGCCTACGACGACACAATGAACCCTTTCACTGCACTAACGCATGCCATTTTATTTTGCACGATCGCAGCGTGCACTACAAAAGCAATTTTGCAATGCGGATCATCGTCGATCAGGCGTAGCGTAGCAAGCAGCCAGAGAGGTACTTGAAACTTGAAATCGTGACATGCTCATGTGACTGTCAGTGCAGCCAAACACCAACAGTGCCTTGTGCGTATAACAGCAAACAAAACCAAACCAAGCTGCGCCAAACTGGAGGTGCTGTGCGGGGGCTTGAATGATGTCGATGGTGGAGCTGATAGAAAGTTACCAAAGGCGAGAGATTCTTTGGACTTGAAGAGGGTGCGGACTTAGCCTCGGTTAAAGGGCACCGCTTCGTGGCTGACGACGCGGAGTAGAGGCCGCCGCTCGCCGCGGACGACGTGGGCTGGTGCTCGTCGGCGGAGCTCATCAGTCGGTTCAGTGGCGTCTCCGTCGGCGCCTCCAGCAAGACGGACAGTCCGAAGTACAGCGATGTGCCGGACGGCAAACCCAACGACAAACCCGGACGTTGCGCAGCGTCGTTGTGTGCGTCAGCGCCCGTCGACAGGCCCGACGTCGGTGTGCCCTGCCTGCCTTATTGGCGCTGTCGACGCCGGCTGACGCGACCACGCCGAGCTCCGTGCAATGAACGTGTTCCGCAGCTGCACCGCCGGTGGTGGCTTGCCTTCTCGAACTTCTCGGCATCTACGTTCGCCTTAATGCTCATCCGCGCATTGAATATTGGCGGCAACATCTACGTACAAGTCTTTGGCGGCAAGATATTGAACGGTCCAAATAAATACACTTCGTAGAAACACGAATTGAGACGTTTGATACGGTTCTTTCGCTTTGTTACGGAATGTTTCGCTTCTAATTCGAATACTGCACATATACCCTTGTTTGTGTTTTTCGTGTGTGGGGGGATCTACCGTAAATACTCTAAGAGTGCTTCTCTCTGCAATAGTGGACCCCTTCCAATAATGCCCCGGGTATGGAGAGGTTGAAAGTATAGTGCCCTGCATTGCGGATTTACGTTATTTGCTCTCTGTGCGTTAGCAACCCTGCAAGCAATGACTGACTGAGAATTGCTTTATTGAAAGAAGGACAAATAATTGACCGCAAGAAGCGCTTTGGGCGCTGAAAAAGCGGTGGTAATGATGCCACAGGTGCTGCTGAACCCCTGGGTGGTGCATGCGAGTGAAAAGCGCAACGCTCGTTATCTGTGCACGGGTTAGTCCTGTCTGGCTTGTGTCTGCCATATGGCCTGTCTCGCTGTGCACTGAACTTGCGCCACGCGTCACGCGTGAATACAGCCGTAGGTACACCACCTGTGCCCGTGCATCCATGTAGCGTTCGACGCGCCGTCCAAGCGCCGCTTCCATTAGATAGCGGCCGCTCAACCCTGACACTCAACGCGCGCACACACACACGCTATTCGGCGTGCAACGAGGGGGCTGAGTGCAGCTGGAAAGCATGTCCCGACGCCTGGACGTCACCACGCTGTGGTCGTTGATCGCAGTCGCGGCAGCGATAAATGTCACTGAAACTATTGCGCAGTCGGCGCCGCGAGTCACCATCTCGACCGGTGAAGTCGCGGGCAAGAGACTGAGGACGCAGCGAGGAAATGAGGGCTACGTATTTCTTGGAATTCCATACACGGCGGCGCCGGGTGGGGGATTTTCTCGTCTGTGCGTGCGTGCGTGCGTGCGTGCGTGCGTGTGCGTGCGTGCGTGCGTGCGCGTGCGTGCGTGCGTGCGTGCGTGCGTGCGTGCGTGCGTGCGTGCGTGCGTGCGTGCGTGCGTGCGTGCGTGCGTGCATTCCACCCCCACCAAAAGGTCACTCCGCTTCAAATTCCTATAGTCGGACCGCTTCGCTTCGAGCGTACAACGTCGGCCACCAGCTGGACTGGAATCCTAGAAGCCACCGACTGGCCCCCGCAGTGTCCCCAGGAGCCCTATCACAAGGAAGTGCAGTTCGTGAGTCGCACGCACGCACGTACACGCACGCACAGACTCGTCGGCGATCTGACGATTCTAGCCAAACCTTCCCATGAGCGAAGACTGTCTCTTCGCGAACGTGTTCACGACGAAAAAGTGCACAGAGAGCGGTGGAAAGTGCGCAGTGATCTTCTACACGTACGGAGGCGCCGCGGTGGGAGGGCACACGCGAAAGTTTGGCGACGAGGGGTTCATCGACGCGTTCGCGTCTAAGGTTGGCGTTTTCTACCGTAAATCCTCCAATAGTGCCCCCGGGGGCAAGAAGTACCAAACAATTTGCGTTTTACAGGGACCCAAGTGAAGCAGTAGTTACATACGTTTAAGTGGTGTGTGTAGTGTGTACACAGCTATACAAACATCTATATTACTAAAGCACAATGTTTGTCTGTCTGTCTGTCTGCAACGCAGCCCAGAGAGTTGTGCTGGATGGATTGAGCTGAAATTTTGTGTGTAGATTGCTTGGCATATTTCACCGTCAAAATAAGGGTGGTGTTACTGTAGCTACCGTAATCCTTGAGTTATGCAAATTTCGCATACGTGTTTGATCGAATTTGAGAATTCAGTGTCAATTCTGCTTGGGATATATGTAATCGACCGTGCTGGTCACGAATATCACATCCGTTTTCCAGTGCGATACCGTAATCGCGAGATACGACGCATTGAATATGCAAATTGCGTTTGATCGAATTTGAGAATTCAGTGTCAAATCTGCTTGGGATATATGTAATCGACCGTGGTGATCACGAATCTGGCATTCGTTTTCCAATCTGCTTCAGTAATGACAAGATATAGCATTATCCTTTTCTACAGTAGTATGACTGTTTGTGGGTTCTGTCGGCAACGCAGCTTGAGCTGAAATTTTGTATGAAGCTTGCTTGGCACATTTTTTACCATCAAAATAAGAGTGGCACTACTGAAGCTATCGTAATCCATGCGTTATGCAAATATAAATAAATTATATGATAATACAGCACATTTTATGCGTGCTTCTGACTTATCAGAAGTGTTTAGAAAACAGGTCCGTACAGATCAATGGTGTAGTGGTTATGATGTCCGTTACTTTTCTGGAGGTCCTGGGATCAAACCCCTGCCATAAAAATACTTGTAACTTTTTTGTTTATAACTTTTTTGTTTTGCACGTTTTGCATGCTATAAAAACTTTGAACTTTTTATTATTTTTTTACTTTGTTTTACGGGTGTTAACGTTATAAAAACTTGTATTACACGCTCATGCACGCACGCACGCACGCACGCACATGGACACGGACACGCGCACGCACATGCACGCACGCACGCACGCATGCACGCACGCTCGCACGCACACGCATGCACATGGACATGGACACGTGCATGCACGCACGCGCACGCTCGATCGCACGCACGCATGCACGCACGCATGCACGCACACACACACGGACGCACCCATGCACGCACGCGCACTCATGCACGCACGCACACACACACACATGGACACGGACACGGACACGCGCGCACACACACGCACGCACGCACGCACGCACGCACGAGTGGGCGCACGCACGCATGCGCGTGTATGTGTGTACTGACGTCCGCCAGGACGTCAGCCAGTCAACCTACCTACACCTGTACATACCGTACTCCTGCTCTCTCTCTTCCTCTTCAACACTGGACTCCAGTGGCGCTGAACTTTCCCAAGGACGCCAGCCACCCGCCGACCGGCTTCCAGCAGCCAGGCGTCGCGTCTATCCCTCAAGCGCCGCCAAGCCAAGCTCCTGCCGACCGGACTGCAGCAGAGCCCTCTGATCCAGCCGCCGCAAGCGCTCGAGGCTCGCCTGCGACCAAGCGAGGACGCTCAGTAAGCTGACGGCAGAATAGGCGCCGCCGCTGCAAGACCGGACTGGACACCCGCGGCACAAGCGGACGACGCCGAGATAGCGTCCCCCCTCCCCTCCCCTCACGACACATAAATACCCTCGCCCATTCGACAACGGACAGTTCCTTGTACATATGAGTCTGTCTTTGTGAAGCTCGTCATTTCGTGCCCTGTTTCGTGTACTTTCGCCAGTGTGTACAGAAGTTTGTATAGCAGAACCTTGTACAGGCGCAGTCAGGCTTGCCGCTTCAGTACAGTGTTTCTGGAGCGTCAGGCAGGATTCTCCTAGGCTTGCACTGTCGGTTTGAGATCCGTCGGCTGTTGGTGAAGCCGCTGCCTTGTTCCAATCGCTGAAATAAAACAGGGAGGATCGTAGAGTTGATCGGTGCGTCAGCGGGACCTGTGTGCCCGGCAACGTGAGACCCACAAAGTGGGGAGGATCTGACTCGTCGGTCGGTGCGTCAGCGGGACCTGTGTGCCTGGCAACGTGAGACCTGTTTGTGGGAAGGATCGTAGAGTTGATCGGCGCGTCAGCGGGACCTGTGTGCCCGGCAACGTGAGACCCACATTGTGGGGAGGATCGACTCGTCGGTCGGTGCGTCAGCGGGACCCGTGTGCCCGGCAACGTGAGACCCACTCAAGCACGCACCAGAGTTCACTTGCTTGACTCTGTGCCCAGAAGCGTGACGCCAGCAGTTTCGAATTGCTGAGCCGCGCTCGCTGGCGACTGTTGCATGAGCGAGCCGCTTCCTAACGGCGACGACTGTCCAATCTCCACAGCAACCACAGAATGGGGGAGCTGCACCCGTAGGGTAGGGACCTACAGAGCAGCACATTGACAACACGCTCCATTGCAAGATCAGCCTCGATGCTCTGCCCGGAGACGCACTTGACCTACCAGAAGGTAGTTGAATGGGTAGTCGATTTTGATAGGCGCATCGTTTCGCCTTGGACCGGAGAGCGGGCCAGCTGCAACACACTGCTGGAAACCCTTGTCGGTGATTGCCACCTCTCCGTTGATCAGTGCGCCTTCCAGTTCACAACTGAATTCAGTGGGCTGGAGGGGAGGAGCGGCGACGCGCTCTGATGACCTCCGAGACAAGGGTGGGCGCGCCTACCATGAGCGCTCTCTCGGTTTCGACTGAGAGATTGGTTGGCGTCACATGGCCGGCCGCTTCCGGCCAGTGGAGCATCGTTGACACCACAAGCACAAATGACCAACAAAACACTGAGTGCCATGACAGCCATGACAACTGCGACAATCAATACAATCCCAGCGATTTCTTGCCGCACAGTCAAGCTCAGGAGGGTCCTGCCAATAGTCGGACTGTTGCTGGTGACGTCAGCGACTCCGATTGGATGTCTGTACCATGCTGACCGTCGAGAAATTTGTACAGACATGACATTGGCAGAACAAACGAACCGTGCTCTGCAGATCGTGTGTACAGGGAAATCTGCAGAGTGCTGTGCTGTATGTGGAAAGTTTGACTCGCGTTTGTGTACAAACTGTATTGTGCGTACCAAATGATGGAAAATCGAGAGATTTGAGCAGTCATTGGAATTGGCAAGCGTTTCGCTCGCATCAGAGCCAAGGCTTAGACCAGCCTTTCAAACGCTAATTGCTGAAGCACCAACACAACAAGCACACAATAAGATCTGATGACAATGGAGGAAATGGGCAATGGCGCCGAAGGCTCGGCGAGCACTATGCGCTCTAGTGACTCGTCCAGCGGATTTTGGAGCGAGGACGCGCTGAAGAATAGCGCTTAGTGGGCCCCAATTGATACTGACTACCCTTTTGGTCCTGCTCCCGGGTGCGTCGCATTCTTGGTGAGCCTGGTGAGCTG
Organism: Paralinhomoeus sp. GSCO2_6; assembly: GCA_030248085.1. NCBI lineage: Eukaryota > Metazoa > Nematoda > Chromadorea > Monhysterida > Linhomoeidae > Paralinhomoeus > Paralinhomoeus sp. GSCO2_6. The sequence goes on from JASAMY010002562.1 coordinate 28,721, forward strand.
CAGTGGAGTCTTTCCATTCAGTTTCGCAGCTGGTTCGTGCAGACTCGCAGGCAAGAACCCTTCCTTTGCTGCAGCATTCTTATACCCGTTCCCAGGTGTTCCTATCCCCGGAACCCTTCTTCCGGCAGCCGCTGTCATCGTACAGCCCAATTTCACAGCCTAACTCCTCCAAACCAAATAGACACTGCCACATTCGAACAAAAGGCAGTCCAATGGTCCAATGCAGCTGAGTCGCTGCCTTGCAGTCCAACTGTTGACACAAGTGGAATCCAAGCCAGAACTCCAGAGAAGGGCGGTGCTGAGCATTCGCGGCAAGTGTGGAGGCCTACGCACAAGCGACTCGCACGCCACTTCCAGATGCTCTGGTTGTGCCTTGCGCAAGTGTCCAACATACCGACTGCTACAAAATTCAAGACACCTGACAAACAGAAGACTGTCACAAAAGAAAATCTATCAGGTGCGCGCAAGACAGTTTAACGAATTTTCATGGGCTCTGGTGATTGAGCCATCCAACGGGGATCGTGGCTGAGACGTTGGCTCTCGAATGCCGACACGCATCTGCAGACACATCGCTTGCGACAGCGGCAACAGAAACGACGTGTGTGTAGCGTAAATCGCGTCTGTATACATATGTCCTCTTGGCTTGCATGGTTCAGTACATGTCGTGGGGAGCAACGACGACTGTGTTTCCGAAGTTGTCTCAATATGAGACCCCGTCCCGCTCCCTCCGCTTTGCGTTGCGTTTGTTAGTTGACTACGGTAGTCGTAGCCGTAGTCGTAGCGCCGTTTGAGCCTCGTCTCGCGGTTCATCCGCTAGGCTCTGGTAGACGTCGCTAGACGTACGTCCATTCCCAGCCCCCACCCCGTGATTGGTCGGCGGCGTCGTGCGGCGGGCGCAGAGCGTAGGCGTCGCGCACGGTCTTTGCAGTGCGCGCCTGAACCAATTGGTTTCCGAGTCGTTTTCCGTTCTTCGCCGTCCCCCCTTCCCTCTCTCCCCCTTCCCTCTCCCCCTTCCCTCTCTCGCGGCGAAGTCACCGTGCGGGTGTTCTACGCGGCTGTTCCACCGTGCGCCTTTGCACGCGTTGATGACGGACCGAAGTGCGGCGTTTGTTGGAATGCCGATTCCCCACGCCCGCACCCGAGCACACGGTTGCTCAGCACGTCAACGCCCCAGCACGTCGACGCCAGCCGAGCCCACTCAGCACGTCGCGACAGGCGAAGCGACGTCGGCTAGCGCGACAGCAGCGGCGGCGCGCCCGGGCAGACGAGCGCGCCAGCCAACCGAAGGAAGTTGCGCCGCGACCATTCCGTAGCGTGGAGGCGACGTGTCGTTTCTCGCCACCGTGGGAAACAGCGCTCCCTAGAGACGAACCCGAGTTGTAGGAGTGCGCGAATTCAATGCTAGCCATCTCCTCGACTCTTCACCCGTCCGACGGACCGGCGAAGGCGTCGACCCGACGACAGCAGCGTAGCGGTAGCGACGTGCGTGGCGTGTTTTCTCGCGGCTCGTGCACACGCGGCGGACTTCGAGGCGCTCACGGCGCTGGAGGTCCAGAAGTTCTAGAGACCGCGCGAGCAGGCCCGGCCGCGGACGCGACATATAGTGCATGGTGATATTCTCATCGTGTATTCCGTGTCTGCATTGTTGTTGCTATACCTACCGCATGTGCGCGTTGCACAGCACCCACTCCATGGGTTGCCTCAGTGAACGCCAACTCAGAATCGAGCCATTCAGCTTCATCTATCCCGCAGCCTCATGCGCCTACTATGTACATCGTTAGTCGCATTAATTGAACTGCGTACTGTATTGTTGCTTCACGTTGCGCATACGTTGTACTTCCCTTTCGTCGTCTGTGTAGATGGAAAGCGCATCCAAACTTATGGCATCTATTTTTGTTTAAATAGATATGTACGTACAAGACTGTACCATCAGCCTTGACCTCACGTGTTGTACCGTCTTCTCATACACATGCATGTTTCGAACGTCGTGCGCTGCCTTATTCACCTTGCGTACTCTGTAGCGTTCCCGTCTTTAACGTACGATTTGATGTGTTTGACTTACTTCTCTCCTCACGTGCGTAGTATACACCTACCTACATGTCCTTTAATTCTCGTAGTGTGGGGCACTTACTGTATGTCGATTTCTTTCACCTGTTTGTCAATGCTTGTTGTTCATGTGTTTCCAACTCAGACACATTGTAGGGTAGGTCGTGCTCCAGTTTCCTGTCACCATGTATTTCCCACGTTCTGTCTCAAGCTCCCTACTCTACAAACTCAACCGACATCTCATGAACTCTTACAAGGAGGACATTCCCACAACTCTCGTCAGCAACACCACCAGAGACAAGACAAGCTACATCAAATTCCTTCACAAGCGTCATTCTCCAGGACTCACTTCTCTCCTCCATCTTCCCCCTGGGTCCCTGGCTTCTGCTGATGGCCACACCCCTGGCGACCTTGCAGCTGTGAGGACACAGCTCGTCCAAGGGGGAAGGTGTACTGACGTCCGCCAGGACGTCAGCCAGTCAACCTACCTACACCTGTACATACCGTACTCCTGCTCTCTCTCTTCCTCTTCAACACTGGACTCCAGTGGCGCTGAACTTTCCCAAGGACGCCAGCCACCCGCCGACCGGCTTCCAGCAGCCAGGCGTCGCGTCTATCCCTCAAGCGCCGCCAAGCCAAGCTCCTGCCGACCGGACTGCAGCAGAGCCCTCTGATCCAGCCGCCGCAAGCGCTCGAGGCTCGCCTGCGACCAAGCGAGGACGCTCAGTAAGCTGACGGCAGAATAGGCGCCGCCGCTGCAAGACCGGACTGGACACCCGCGGCACAAGCGGACGACGCCGAGATAGCGTCCCCCCTCCCCTCCCCTCACGACACATAAATACCCTCGCCCATTCGACAACGGACAGTTCCTTGTACATATGAGTCTGTCTTTGTGAAGCTCGTCATTTCGTGCCCTGTTTCGTGTACGTTCGCCAGTGTGTACAGAAGTTGTATAGCAGAACCTTGTACAGGCGCAGTCAGGCTTGCCGCTTCAGTACAATGTGTTAGCGTTTTAGTGGTGCGTTGTTTTAGTTTTTCTTGGCGTTGAGCACTGATCGTCGACGCATTAAACGTAATAAATGAAATATTGTGGTGCGTTTTGCCCGGTCCAATGGCCCAATGAACTTGGATTTCTCCAAAAAAGAAAACGGCTGAAAACAATTGATGCGTCCGCGTCCGCTGCTGCGTCCGATGAAAACTTTCTTAATTTTAGGCTTTGCTTAGGCTTAGTCCAGACTTTGCTTAGGCTTATGCTTTGGCTTTGATTTGGCTTAGGCTTATGCTTCGCTTAGGCTTAGGCTTCACTTATGTTTCGGACGCAGCGGACGCGGACGCAACAATTGTGCTTTGCCAAAAAAAGACGACGTAAGGAAGACACAAGCCCAAGCCCGCCAAAAACCGCCCGCCCACGGCGCGCTGGAATGAAATCGGAAGCGTCGGACCGCGATCCTAGCTTAGACCAGGTCCAAAGGCTTTGCGCCTGCAGATCAAGGTGCATGAACATACCGTAAACCCTATAATTAGCCCCCCCCCCCCTATAATTAGCCCCCCCTATAATAATTCACCCTCCCAAGACCACTTTGAGTTAATAAGGGCCCCCCCCCTATAATTACGCCCCCTCCCTAAATGAACCATCGTCTAAAAGGCACATGTTTTCATGTCTGGGTGTATGTATGGTCGCGTATGTGTATGTATGTACACGTATGTGCATGTGAGACTGGGTGAGAGTGTGTTAGAGTGTACCAACGTGTGTGCACAGCGCATTTTTCCCTTAAAAATCGCCTCCACGCGCCTTTTTGCCCACACATCTTCCCACTCATCGACACTTCCAGTTTATAAGCCCCCCCTATAATTAGCCCCCCCCCCTATAATTATACACCCTCCTAGAGCTCGAACGAAAAAATTAGCCCCCGGGGGGCTAATTATAGGGTTTACGGTATGTGAGCAACCATGCAGATTACAAAAAAGCCAATTATTATTAGCTGGCTCTGAAGGGCTGATTAAAACAATTAGCCCACTGCCTATATGGGATTTATGGTGTGTCTGCTCAAGATGATATAGTGCCTAATTTTTACTATCGAATGTAATGACTGGAGATGTAATGACGCAAGAATAAAGTGTTACAAGAAAAAGGTGAAATGTTTTCATGTATTGCAGAAGTGCATTGGCTGCATTGGTTGACTTCCTTTGGCTTTTGCTGCAGCACTTTACAGATTCGTCATTGTTGTTTTTAAACTGAGCATTCAAAGCATGATTTTATGACACGTTGTATTGATGATGAGTCACTACTGAGGACATGAAAATATTGATACTGAATCACTTCTGAGCACGTTTTTAATGATGAATGACAAACGACAAAAGAGATGAAAGGTTTCTCAGATATAGCAACAATCTCTGCCTTTTCTCGCCCCCAACCCCCCATTGGTCATTGAGCTACTCGACCTTTGGGGGCCTCTGGGCGATAAACAATTTTCGGGCTCTCCCATTCTCTCCAGCCCCCCCCCCCTTGCATCGGTTCATGGTCTTCTTTGTGTGCGCGTTTTGTGCATGTTTCGGATTGTTCGTGTTGGGTTGCGAGAGCAAATCGTTTTTGAACATACAGCACATACAAACAGACACACCGACAAGCCTATGCTCCCCCCCCCCCCCCGCCACATACCATCACCACAGAAAATAAAATACAACTTCTGCAAACGAGTCTCAGCGCATGTCTCCAATTTACGTCGTGGGTGTGTTGATATAAAATTTATTTAAAACAGAGTGGGTGTTACAAGCAGTTCTGTAGTATTCATGCAAATGCGTTGGTTGACATGCATTGGCTTTGGTTGACCTGCATTCCAACACTTTGCAGTTTCATCATTGCAGTGATTCATCATTGTACAACTGAGTATTCTCAACATTATTTTATTTCATGAGAGAAATTGATGTTGAACCACTTTGGAGCACTTTGCAAGCAGGAGTCCTGAGTTGAAGCGGCTAGTAATAGTAAATTGCATTTCAGCTACTTTGAACTGTTTAGGTACATACCACATAAGGAACCCCGCTATATGCGCTCCAATAGTGCCCCCCCCCCGCGGGTAAAGAGAGGTTGAAAGTATAGTGCCCGGGGGCACCATTGGGAGATTGTCGGTATTTGATTTTGCAATTAAAAATGCTAGTCGCTAACGGACTGTAACACAAATTGGGAATTTGACCGAATTTCATGCTCGCATGCAATGATTAGAGTTCGCGTTTTTCGCGCACGGTACAATGTACAGCAGGAATTCACTGAACAAGGCGCACTTTCTCTGACATCTATATTACTAAAGCACAACGTCTGTCTGTGTGTGTGTGTGTGTGCAACGCAGCGCAGAGAGTTGTACTGGATGGATTGAGCTGAAATTTTGTATGAAGGTGCCGTGGGAAACTTCACCGTCATTTAAGGGCCGGATTTGCGATAGCTACCGTAATCCGTGAGTTATGCAAATTTTGCATACGTGTTTGATCGAATTTGAGAATTCAGTGTCAATTCTGCTTGGGATATATGTAATCAACCGTGCTGATCACGAATATCATATCCGTTTTCCAGTGCGATACCGTAATCGCGAGATACGACGCATTGAATATGCAAATTGCGTTTGATCGAATTTGAGAATTCAGTGTCAAATCTGCTTGGGATATATGTAATCGACCGTGGTGATCACGAATCTGGCATTCGTTTTCCAATCTGCTACAGTAATGACAAGATATAGCACTATCCTTTTCTACAGTAGTATGACTGTTTGTGGGTTCTGTCTGCAATGCAGCACAGAGTTCTGCTGGATGGATTGAGCTTGAGCTGAAATTTTGTATGAAGCTTGCTTGGCACATTTTACCATCAAAATAAGAGTGGCACTACTGAAGCTATCGTAATCCATGCGTTATGCAAATATAAATAAATTATATGATAATACAGCACATTTTATGAGCGCTTCTGACTTATCAGAAGTGTTTAGAAAACAGGTCCGTACAGATCAATGGTGTAGTGGTTATGATGTCCGCTACTTTTCTGGAGGTCCTGGGATCAAACCTCTGCCATAAAAATACTTGTAACTTTTTTGTTTATAACTTTTTTTGTTTTACACGTGTTTATGCTATAAAAACTTTGAACTTTTTATTATTTTTTAGTTTGTTTTACAGGTGTTAACGCTATAAAAACTTGTATTACACGCACATGCACGCACGCACGCACGCACGCACGTACGCAAGCACGCACGCACGCTCACGCACATGGACACGGACACGCGCACGCACATACATGCACGCACGCACGCACGCACGCACGCACGCACGCACACGCATGCACATGGACATGGACACGTGCATGCACGCACGCGCACGCTCGATCGCACGAGCCCGCCGAAAACCGCCCGCCCACGGCGCGCTGGAATGGAATCGGAAGCATCGGACCGCGATCCTAGCTTAGACCAGGTCCAAAGCCCTTGCGCCTGCAGATCAAAGTGCATGAACATATGTGAGCAACCATGCAGATTACAAAAAAGCCAAATATTATTAGCTGACTCTGAAGGGCTGATTAAAACAATTAGCCCACTGCCTATATGGGATTTATGGTGTGTCTGCTCAAGATGGTATAGTGCCTAATTTTTACTATCGGATGGAATGACTGGAGATGTAATGACGCAAGAATAAAGCGTTACAACAAAGAAGGTAAAATGTTTTCCTGTATTGCAGAGGTGCATTTGGTTGCATTGGTTGACTTCCTTTGGCTTTTGCTGCTGCACTTTACAGATTCGTCATTGTTGTTTTTAAACTGAGCATTCACAGCATGATTTTATGACACATTGTATTGATAATGAGTTACTACTGAGGAGGAGGACATGAAAATATTGATACTGAATCACTTCTGAGCACGTTTTTAATGATGAATGACAAACGACAAAAGAGATGAAAGGTTTCTCAGATATAGCAACAATCTCTGCCTTTTCTCGCCCCCAACCCCCCATTGGTCATTGAGCTACTCGACCTTTGGGGGCCTCTGGGCGATAAACTATTTTCGGGCTCTCCCAATCTCTCCAGCCCCCCCCCCCTTGCATCGGGTCATGGTCTTCTTTGTGTGCGCGTTTTGTGCATGTTTCGGATTGTTCGTGTTGGGTTGCGAGACCAAAACGTTTTTTGAACATACAACACATACAAACAAACACACCGAAAAGCCTATGCTCTCTCTCCCTCCCCCCCCCCCCCGCCACATAGCATCACCACAGAAAATAAAACAAAACTTCTGCAAATGAGTCTCAGCGCATGTCTCCAATTTACGTCGTGGTTGTGTTGATATGAAATTTATTTAAAACAGAGTGGGTGTTACAAGCAATTCTTTAGTATTACATGCAAATGCGTTGGTTGACATGCATTGGCTTTGGTTGACCTGCATTCCAACACTTTGCAGTTTCATCATTGCAGTGCTTCATCATTGTACAAATGAGTATTCTCAACATTACTTTATTTTATGAGACAAAGTGATGTTGAACCACTTTGGAGAACTTTGCAAGCAGGAGTCCTGAGTTGAAGCGGCTAGTATGTACAACATCAACTTATAAAAATATATTTCTGCCTTTCAGGACGTTGTCGTCGTCAATTACCACTATCGAGTGAACATGATGGGATGGTTCTATCCCAACGACACCAACATGGACGCCAACTTTGCCTATTGGGGTTTGCCTATCTTTGCCTTGCCAACTTCTCAGTTTCGCAGCCCTTGCATCCTCCCATGCACTAGCGAATCCAGGATTTTCTGACAGAGAGGGGAGAAGGTCAATTTTTTTCATTGCAGTTTATGCAAAGAAAGTCAAGTTTTGGCCTTGGCGTCGGCATTTGCTTTGTTTGCACTATTTTCAACACACAATAGTGAGTTGCAATAGAATCACAGCGCCGCAGGCGAAATTTTTGCCCTTTTGAGTGCCTTAATCTAAGGAAAACGTAAAGAATGTGCCCGCTTTGCCCCTGTGCTCGTCCTTCTATCCTTCTTCTCCCCCTGAGCTCTTTCCTTCCTTCCCCTCCCTACCAAATCTGAGCTGACAGGCGGGAGAGACCCCCTCTCCCCCCTTCTGTCTGGAGCCGCTAGTGATCCCGTGCACCTCAACCGTCATTTTTCTGGACTTTCTATCAAGTTCCTTTTAATAGACTCGTTCTCTTGCAGACATGGTGACGGCGCTGGAGTGGACGCGCGCGGAGATCCGGCCCTTTGGAGGGGACAAGGACCGAATCACGTTGATGGGTCACAGTTCCGGCGCCAGCGCCACGGACATCCTCTCGATGCTGCCGAGGACGCAGGGTCTCTTTCGGCAGGTCATCGTCATGAGCGGCGCCGGAGCCATGAGCACGATGACAGCAGGTTGTTTTCAGCACGCACCGGCACGCACGTACCGGCACGCACGCACTGGCACGCACGCACGCACGCACCAGCACGCACGCCAGGCACGCACAGGCACGCACGCACGCACGCACGCACGCACGCACGCACGCACGCACGCACGCACGCACGCACGCACGCACGCACGCACGCACGCACGTACGCACGCATGCACGCCAGGCACGCACGCACGCACGCACGCACGCACGCACGCACGCACGCACGCACGCACGCACGCACGCACCGTCGCACGCACGCACGCACGCACGCACGCACGCACGCACGCACGCACGCACGCACGCACGCACGCACGCACGCACGCACACACGCACGAACTTAGGGGAATCGGCAGAAAAGAGCGCCAAGGCGGCACAGACAGCCGGCTGCGCGTCGTATTCCGACTGGCAGACAGCGAGCACCGATCAGAAGCAGCGCATTCTCGACTGCATGCGAAAGTACAAGGCGCTCGACTTGCTCAAGGTGACCAATGGATTCAAAGGGTTCAGCAGTGAGTCAATCGTTCGATATTTGAATAAGAACCTACAGTATGGAAGCTGCAACACGGTTGGCGCCGTGTATCCTCCAATGATATTGGGGTTCTGAAACCCTGGACAATTTTTGATTCGTGTAGGATTAAGTAGTGGTACAACCTTGCTAGGTATGAACACCTTACGACGATGTGCACAGCGACATGAACATCAGTAGCATAGATGTATGCGAGGGAGGGGGAAGAGACGTACCCCCCCCCCTTCCCTTGTGAACGTCACGGAGATTATTTTCGCCGGGAAATTTTTATTGAAGTATAATTTGAGTGACGGAGGGTAGTGTACTAACCTATAATTTCTTTCCGCAATTCTCGCCCTGGATTTGCACCAGCAGCTTGCATCAGTCAGTCCAGTTAGGTCTCCTCCAGCCTAAACTTGCAGCCGCACAAGCAGCACGCCACGGATTGCTTGCAGGTCCGTCAGTCGAGGGTCGCGGCGGCCTGCTTCCCGAGCAGAGCTTAAAGATGGCCATGACGCGCCGGCCCTACCCCTACATGATCGGCACCACACCCGGGACGCGCCTTTTAACCATTTTCGTTCTTTTTAATTTTCTTTACTATCACAAGTTTAACAAATTCTGGGCAAAAGGAGCACTAAGAGTTTTAAAACGTGCGCCCCAAGATGAGGTGTCCCAGGCGGCGTTTCACCAGCCTGTGAACGCAAGGAGCCTCCTGGCTGAGGCCAACGTCATCTGCCGTGGATTGCCCTATTTTCTCCAGTTCCAACACCCCGACAGAATTGGGAACATGTGCCTCGACAAGTACAAGAATGGGGGTCAGTGACTTTTGTGCGCGTGCGTGCGTGCGTGCCTGCGTGCGCGTGCGTACATGCGTGCGCGTACGTACCTGCGTGCCGGTGCGTGTCGATGTGTGCGTGCGTGGGAGCGTGCCGTGCGTGCGTGCGTGCGTACCGGTGCGTGCGTGCGTGCGTGCGTGCCGGTGCGTGCGTGCGTGCGTGCCCGAGTCCATCCACCCGGCGTCCAGGTCTGGCTCTGCAAGACCACCTGACGACGCACATCGGCATGCTGCTGCCCAGTCTGCTCGAGGCTCGCGCCATGCAGCGTCAGATTGACGAGCAGTCTTCGTCCCGGCCAGCCTCGAAGCACGTCTTCATCTACTCCTTCGAGCAGACCAACTTCACGGCGCACGCCGGCGACCTCTTCCTCATGCTGGGCATGAACTCGAGTCTGGAGACGGAGCTCAAGATCGACCTGGACACCGTGTCGGCCGAGGACGTCTGGCTCGGCGAGGCGATGGCCACGTACATGGCCAACTTCGTCAAGACCGGAGACCCCAACTCAGAGGAGACCACGAAATTTGGAGAGGTATGTCAGTGGCATACCTCAATGCCAGTGGCATAATGCCACTAGGAGCGCACGTTCCTTGAACCGTTGTCCTCAGCTGCTTGGGTCTCTGAGCTCTCTCACAACTTGAGTCTATGAGGAGTGCGAGTGTGGTGTAGAGGTTAGCAACTCCGCGGTGCCTAATTGTTTCGTTCGAGCCGTAGGACTGTGTATAATTATTGGGGGGGGGGGCTTATAAACTGGAACGGTCGATATGTGGGGACCGGGGAACGTTGTTGGAGCAAAGGCGCGTGGAGGCGATTTTATGGGGAAAAAAGACGCTGCTCACATACGTCAGTACACTCTAACACACTCTCACACAGTCTCAAATGCACATACATGTACATATGTACATACACATACTCGAACATACATACACCCAGACGGGAAATTTTTGCCTTTCAGAAAATGGTCCATTTAGGGAGCGTAATTAATAAGGGGGGGGGGGGGAGTTAGGAGGGTGTATAATCATAGAGAGGCTAATTATGAGGGCGGGGGGCTAATTATAGGGTTTACGGTAAATTGCGCATCTTGGTATATGAAGCAAACGAAAATGCGTACAATTCCCAACGATTTCCGCGTTCAGCACTGGCAGCCGCTCGCCTCTGCCAATGCTTCGAACTGCTTCGTGCTAAAGCGCACCGAACTGCCTGCCGGGGTGAAAGCCTCTTCACTGGACCTTCCCCACAACGAAAAGTACTACTCGAAAGAAGTGGTCGACTTCTGGCTGACGCAGATGCGAGCGGAAGACGAACTGGTCTGCTCCGACTTCGACACGGTCCAATCCGCCGAGTGCGCCGTGCAAACCGGTTCGAGCACTCGGTTCTGGCTGACCGTAGCCATTTCGGTGCTCGTCGGAGCTGTAGTTGTAGCGGTGGTAGTCGTGTACTGGGCGAGGAAGCGGCGAGCCTATGCGCGCATTAGGTAGCTAGGTACATATAGCTGTGCGATGTGTAGATCGGACACACTGTCCAGTGGAACATGCGTGTCATCACAGGGTAATCACTACGTGTGGGACATAGGGTAGGTAGCGAGCGTGTAGCATGCATGACTAGCAAGAGAAATGGAACTGTGGAAACCCACAAACTTGCGGTAAAACACTAAGCAGCTCGAACAACTCGCGTGGGTGCGCATGCGCTGAGCTTGTGCTCCCCCAACACCTCACACAAATGAGAAGCCCGTCAACAGCACACTGAAATAATGTTCTGCAATTACAATCACTGTGCAATCAAATCAATACAAGTGGTGCAGCTCACCTAACACTAGGTGAGCAACGTGTTGTCTGCCTGCCTAGTCAATTTCCATCCTTGGGCGGCAGGCTATTCCTGTTTCCCTGGCTGACGAACCTCTTTCTGGGCAGTCAAATGCCCACCCCAATCTTCACCCAACGGCAGATCTCGTACCTGTCTCTGTGGGGTGAAACGTTCATCTATTTTTCGGCTGATAGAGAGTTTATAGCGCCCAAGCGCGGACGCTCTCTGCTCCGACGTCGGCCGCTACCATGGACGACGCCGGAGCCGGCCTCAGGAAAGAAGAAGAGAAGAAGTGGTGCAGTGTACAATATTACACTGAACCTTTCCTGAGCCCCTCACACAGCAAGCGTCGCGTCCATTGCAGAACCGCCATTCAGCTTGTTGTGTGTGGGCTCTATGACAGCTCCCAAACCATTCCACTTGTCCATGCAGCCCATTTCAAACCTTTTCAGTGTTCTCAGTACACACAACGGGACAGAGTAGGAGCGCAGGCCACGAAACAACGTCGCAAGAGGAAAATACAAAAATCGGCGTCGCTCAAAGGGTTCTAAGGTCGTCAGTTTTCTTGTACTTCTTGTGGGGCACAAACGGCTCCCAGTTGCTCGCCGGGTAGATGTGCTTGTTCTTCTCGTACCTGCGTCGTGCACTCTCTTTGCTGCCTCCTTGGACGGGTGTGCGTGCGTGCGTGCCGGTGCGTGCGTGCGTGCGCGCGCGCGCGCGTGCGTGGGAGGGCACGTACGTGCGTACCACGCGCGCACGACGACTTTGGCGGGGTGCGACTCGCTGTGGTCGAGCATGGCGTCGTGTCGCAGCCTCAGCTCGCCGCTCGCGTCGAAGTCGAACAGAGGGCCCGTCTTGCCCATCGCCTTCGTCACGATGAAGTCGTGGAAGCTGCGAGAGATGGAAGAAAAAATTCGAATTTTAAATTTCGCTGACCGACTGTCTGTCTGTCACACAACACACGACCATAGTACTGCACAGTAACTCTGCCGCCAAGGGGAGGGAGGGGTGGCTTGTTCCCCCCCACCAAAAAAAAAACACCTCTGGCCAGATTGACACGCACAGGGGCCCCCCCCCATCATTTCATGCAAAGTTCGGCCTTAAAGTGATCCAATCTGGCGATTGCATAACAGTTTTCCACGTAGACGATTTTCGCGCTCTTTAAAAGACACGAAATTAGTCCTCCAATTTTGAGGTCCTGCAGTCGACATACTATGCAATTGCGCATACTGCGCAATTGGAAAACTATCCAACCCCCACGTGCGAACCCCCATCTTGACTGCGCGACCGCTATTGTATCAAAAAAAAAAACAAAAACAACCGTACGTGTAGAAGTGAGGAATGATGAGGTCCTCCTTGACGAACATGAGACTGTCGCTCGTAATGCCGCGCAACTCCAGGAAGTCCTATAAACAAACGTCCCACCCCATTCATGGATCACGATACCATACCTGTAACTGGGGGGGTGGGGGCCCCCAAAATTTTCCCAAGGGATCTTCACTCAGTCTAAAACAATAAAAGTGAGTAAATGTTGGTGTATTTCAGTGCTTTTCAGTGTTATATGACCATAAAACAGCTAAATAACACTGTTTAGAGCCCATTTATACCCATTTATGACCAAAAAGTGTAAGTATAGATCAACAAATGGCCAGCTACCCCCCCCCTTTTTTGCTCCGGAGACCCCCCACCCAAAATCGGCCATCTACCCCCCCCCCACTCTTCCAGACCCTGTTAAAGCTATGCATGATACAAGCATATAAAGGGTGTTTTTTTTTAAATTATCACATTTCTTTCTTGAATAACTTTTGTTTCCTTTGTCGGATTGTAATGAAGTTTGGAACACATATACCCAAGACTTTAGGATTTTGTCTGAAAAAAGAATCGTCGAATTCGGTTGAGGATTCCGAGAGTTATGGCGCTCCAAATCAGATGTCTCTTTTTGAGAACAAAAACACCATTGCTGGGCTGGTGTTGGTGCTGTGTTGGGCTGATGTTTAAGAAAATCATGCTAGCAGTGCCCCTCCGCTTTGTCGCCTCATAAAAAAGACGTTGCCCAGGCATCACCACGGTTAGGCGCAGAGTAAGACTTGAACCCTGTTGAGGTGGCCCAGAAGAGGGCCGTTGGGTGGGTAATGGAGTGGGGGGGGGGGAGAGGGCGGATGGAGAGGGGAGGGTTTCAGTCGAGCAGCACTAGAGAATTCTGTACGCCAACGATATTAGACGAGCCCGCGCAAAGCAAAAGCAAAGTTTTGCGTTTGAAATTTTGCATAGAGTACTGATCAGTTACGATACGACCGATTTCGTTCGTAAGATCTGCCAAAAAACGAGACATTTGATTCGGAGCGCCATAACTCTCGGAATCCTACACCAAATTCGGCGATTCCTTTTTCAGACAAAATCCTAAAGTCTCGAGTATAAGTGTTCCAAATTTCAAAACAATCCGACAAAGGAAACAAAAGTTATTCAAAAAAGAAATGACAATAAAAAAAAAACACCCTTTAGGTACGACTCGGGCAGTTTGCCAGACAAGCTGGCGAACAACTATGCTTTATGAAAGCGCAGCTTTCCATACCCGACACGGTCAACGAACACATCCAAAATCACCTGGCTCAATGGTCTGGGTGTGGGTGGGGGGGGCACCAGTTGTGGTGCGACCAGAAAAGTCGAAGATGCCCGCCGATTATGCCCCCCCCCCTGGGTGCAGCGATGTTGAAAGTTGAAATACTACCCGGTCTAATGCTGGCCCACTACCTCCTTACCCCTCTGAGCATCTCGATGGCGGTCTGTAGGAACTGCCCGATGGAGTGGCCCTTGCGCATCTTGGCGTCCTTGCGGTGGCCCGAGCCGTCCCAGTAGCTGAAGGCGATGGCGACCTCCTCCGCCTTCACCCGCTCCTGCTCCTCCGCCCATTCGCGCGCAAGACGCTCCCGCAGTCTGCAAGCCAACAGAGCGGCTACCCTTTCCATGGATCGACATTGACACGCAAGCGCGCACGCATGCAGTCACGCACGACACTGACTGCAATTGTAAGTCGAGTGCGCGCATACCGATTCTCGTGCTCCTCTCGCTCTCTATCTGGCAGAAAAGACGTATCCACAGTCGGATCCTTGCCAAACTTCTAGGAACGCAATGGACCATTTTCAAGTCAGCAGTTTGCAGGGCTGGCTCGAAATAAACCCCTTGGGCTGGAACTAACCGATTTCTTGACGAAAACTGGTTCCTCGGAGCCCACGCATTGAGCAGCATCGTCTTGTTTTGACGCCAGCTTGTGGCTCTTTGAACCAGAAGGTTTGTCATCATCGCCCGAATTGTCATTGGATGCTTCGGAAACTTCACGTCTCTCTGGAGCTTCGATCTTTGGTTCCTCCTCTTCCCCCTCTTCTTCTTCCTCCTCCTCCTCTTCAGGGTCGAATGACAGCACGCACTTCTAGACGAGGAACTCCTTTGTGTGACTGGGTTGGGTGTGTTGCATTGTGCGTCAGCACACACAGGTACACGAATGCTATGTGTACACTGGAGAGACCGCACGTCGTTAACCGCCCACCAGCCCACAGCCACAAGCCGTCAAACAGGCCATATCAGTTCGGCACGTCGCCTGTAAGTTGTAGTTGTTCAACAGCCTTGTGAGCCAAAGGCCTTGTGGGTCTTTCATGGGCAAAATGGACAAAGGCAGCAAGTCACAAGGTGAAAGAAAAGGCTCTGAGAGAAAAGGAAAAGGATGTGTAATTCCGACTGTGGCATTAATAGTACTGGCAGTCAGCATTATTCTGGCCATTACTCTGACTGCCGGCTACTTTCTTTGGTGGCAAAACTACAACTACCTTGTTTTAAGTGGAACCATGATGGACTCAAACGAAAAATTCCAAAGTGATTATTCTGACTTGACACTGTGGAAAACAAAGGTGCTGGCCTTCAGATACGCATGGATGGTGAGTAATGCAGTTTCAACTTACTCTGTCGAACCATTGAAAACTATTCTCACAGCAATATATCTCGGTTTCAGATACAAAAAGCAGTGGATCAAAAGGTGCCAGATCGATACCTTGCCACAATTCTCATGTTCAACAAAGGCCCTGATGGCGAGACAACATTCACTTTTGAAATTGGCACACACTCCTACAACAATAGTATGTATGACCACAGCACAAACACACAGGAGTACTATCTAGTAAAAGATGCACTCAGTGGAATTGACAGCCATTGGAGTGTCAACACTTTGGACATCAAGACATCCTTGGGTATGGCAAATAGAGGCAAACTTGAATGACTCATACACTGATGTGTGATCTTATTTGAGTATAAACACAAATTATGTGTTCATTAACCTCTAATTACCCCCTCCAGCACATGCAGTTACCCCCTCCCTCAGGCCTTTCAGTTTATTAGCTCCCCCCCCCCCACTTACACCACAAGTGGCAAAAGTGTACTTAATTCAGATGGCATGAGAGATGGGACAGCACTGCCTTATAACAGAGCTGTCAATGGATTCACAACAGGGATTGACCATGAGCTGGACAATCTCATGGAGGTAGTGGAACCAACTAAAAACCCATGTCACAACTTTGCACAGTTTGCCTGCACCAACTGGGACAGAATAGGCAAAGGAGCCAAAGACTACATGGAGATGTTCCAAAAGAGAGTGGATGCAGAACTTATTACTGCAATAGAAGACCTGTCTCATCAGCCACAAGAAGTAAGTATTTCTGTGATTGGTAGTTTGTAGCACAGCCCAAATGCTTTGCCTTAATTGAGGAACTGTCGCTGACTGAAAAGGTGGTACAGAATTACTGGAATAATATCTGCACTGGAACAATGACGGATCTACAACAAAGAAAAGACACCATAAAGAAAGAAATAGGAGAACTAGGAGGAATTCCTTTTTTTACACAACACTGGAAGAAACAATATGACTCAGCAACACTCATAGCAAAAGCATTGGTACATGACCAATAAGGGAGCGTACCATACATGCCCACAGAAATTGTGCCTGGGGAAATTGCCATTTGTCAAGATGGTGGCAGGGGGGGGGTAATTGAGATCTTTGGGATGTCACCCATATGTAATGCTTACTGGTACTGTTATGCTTTGAGCTTAGGAAGGCTCAAAATGTGACTTGAATGTCATTCACATGTAGTTGTAAGCCAAAAAAGCCTCAAGGTGCACAAAGACAGTGCCGCAGGCTAATTATGGCCATTTTTACAAGAGTAATTGGCTCAAAAATAGATAGAAAAGGACAGGGGGTGGTCAATCCAAAAGTTTTTCTGGATTGCGTCCACCAGGGGTGGAGGTATACATGTATGCCTATTGGCACTTATGAATCATACAGTACAGCTGGGGCAAGGGGGTCAAAATTTGTCACCAAAATGGGGAGGCTGAATTTTTAAGAATGGGAATAGCAAAAACAGTGATGCAGGCAAAATTGCGCTATAAAACCAAGATAGATATGAAATGGTGAATGATATGATACTTTACTTGATATGATGGACATGGAGCATGACATACCCAAGTTCTCAGATTGTCCAACTCATCTTTTAGACCGTCGGTTGGATAGACAAAGGACCTATGACTATAGACTTGACAACTGCAGATAGTGGAAGTGGAAAGGCAATACTGAGAATAATATTCCAGCCACCAAGTCTGTCATTTACTTCATCAAAAACAATGAAACTGCTACTGCAGATACGCCAGTTCCTAAGCTTAGGACACTATGTGGAACAAGATGTTGCTGAGCTAAGGTGAGTTAATCTGTAGATAAGAACAGAACATGCTGGTTATTTTCAGTTTGCTAGGCGAGAAGTTGAAAGAATTGTGGACAAATCAGCAACAAAAGATGCCAAGCAAGGAACCATACAAGACCAATCCATCTGTAACTGATTTACAGCTATATGACATAAGGGATCTTCAGAAAGAGTTTGGAGAAACACTCAACTGGAAAAAACTTCTTGACCAGCTATCAAATGGTATACTGGACTTGACTGTGATACACAATTGTTTCACAGTTGAAACAGTACAACTTTTAGGCAAATTCAAGATCAACAACAAAGAAACAGTTAATGTCATCAATTATGGTTATGGCAAGGCAGTACTATCACAGTTTGCCACTTTGTCTCCCAGAGTTTTCCAAAACTACATAATCATGCATGGTCTAGTCAACATTGAACACTATCTCACAGCAACTGGCAAAGATGTTACACCAGGCAAAACAGCATGCCTCCAGCATATGCGCAATGACATTGGGCCACCACTCAACAAGTTCTATATTGAAACTTTTTTCCAAAGAAAGCAAAAGAAATGCATCTACATAAATGTAAGTCACTACCAATTCACTAGATTTACTTTCCAAGATGAAAAAAAAAACATTTTTCAGAACAAACAAAGCATCTCAAATGAGGCTAGATTAATATGGACTCAAGAACTGGAGAACTCAGTGTCATTGGACAATGTTAGCAAACAGAAACTACATGACAAAGCTGGCAGCTTTTTCTTTGACCCTATAGTATACTCATGGTATCAAGAGATTAACAATGTCACAATCAGAGAAGCTTATAGTGATTTCACTCTTGACAAAGCAGATGGATATATGCTAATGAAACACATGGCACAGCACAGACTCCAACAGAAACTTCAATGGGTGTGTTTCTGGAATTCTTGTTGGGCTCTTCTACCACTACTTAAAAAAAACATTTACAGATTCACAAACAAGTATTCTCAAATAACAATGCTGCGTTCTTTCATGCTGATACCACATTGGCCAAGTCACAACAACCACTGTTTCTTGATGATGCATATGACCCACTGGCCTTGCATCAACCTGAATACATGCACTGCAGCTACTTTGCACATGGTGATTTGGCCAGTCATAGAGCCACTCACTATGGAACCATTGGCACAAGAGTTGGTGCAATGCTGGGCAAGAAGTTCTCCCCTAGTGGAGTATTCTGGTACATATTCACAGTCAGTGGCGGATCCAGAAATTTGTTTTGGAGGGAGAAGGATTTGCAGAAGGGGGACACTGTTGAAATTTATGGATGTTGGACCATTTTGGCAGTGGTTTTGGCGCACACTTGGTTCAATTGTAAACCACCACAGTTTCGCCGATTTCAGGAGGGGAATGGGTGCATTCCCCTTACCCTGGATCGATGTAGCTTGGAGAACAGAACCTGTAGAGCACACACATTGGATGAACAATGTGTGAAACTGAAAACACACGACCCAACTAAGACAAAGGCTTAATTAATAGAGAATCTCAACAGCCTTTTAAACAGATATTTACACATCTGTGGCTTGTAGGCATGATTCAAGACGAGATCTTCTAGTGCAAGACACCAGCCTAGAAAAGCTTCTAAGAGATCGCGATTGCATTGCCCGCCAGATTTGCAAAACAGACCCATCTGTGTGCAGGGATGGAGAGCCACCAACATGGCTGATTGACAATGCATTTGCCTCACAGATTGGTGAGTTCAAACAGAAGCTAAAATGTAATCTGGATGCATAGACAATGCATCCTTTCTTTTTTTTTTCATTTTCAGGAATTCAAACTGCATTCAAGGCAATGCAGACAGTACTACAAACTTCAGATTGGCCTCCAGCAGTTGGTCCATTCAGCCATTTCACAAATGAACAGCTGTTCTTTATGAACTATGCACACTTCCACTGCTCCACTGATCTACAAGCAATGGACATGTCCATTAATGCACCACTTAAAAACCTTAAAGAGTTCAGAGAAGCCTTTCAGTGCAGGGACAACCAAGATGCCATGGCACCATCCGAAACCTGCCAGCTTTACAAGTGAACCGCAAAACAGCAGTTTATATGAACATGGAAGGTTACACAACAAACTGTGATAATGTGATTTCCATACTTGTAAAGGCGCAGACAGTGGTCACTAAAACACTGCACGCAAATCAGCTTGGAGGAGCAGCATAGGTTTGGTTGGGGGGGGGGAGATGGGTTAAAACCACGCCCCCCCCCAACTTGCCTAGGCCTGTGTTTTCCATACTGTCTGACTCCTCCGGCTCCCCTCACATAGCTTCTACAATGTCGTATCCCCCACCCTGGACCTTTCCTGGGTTACCTTTGGACACCCACAACCCCCCCCCCCCCTGGAAAAATCTGGGGGGGGGGGGGGGGTTTGGGGGTGGAAGGATTCTGGTGCATACCTGCCCATGGGGGGGGGTATAGGGGGGGTATACCCCTCCCCTGTAAGACCCTATCCCGAAAGACTTTCGGGATTACCCTCCCCCTGGGCTACCTAATCCCGAAACCAAATCGGGATTTTCGGGATACCCCTCCCCATCTCTATAGCCAACCATCTAGTGCAATGCAGCCGCGCAACTGTTGTGCAAACATTACTTCGGCATTGACTTGGTTGCGCGTTTATCGATTTTGATTCGTACAGCGTTTATCGATTTTTGTTTTAACCGGCACCCAAAGACGCGTAATATGTGTGCACGTACGTTACGTAGCATCTGTCTCCTGGGCGCGTATGCACCGTTCTAGACTCAAGTTCGAGATTCTAGCATTTGCTTAGACTTGAGTCTCGTCTTGAACTAGATGCTACTGATGCGGCGTATGCACAGTTCAAGCACGGCACACGCTTGCTCAAGACGCTACTTCAAGCAGAAGCTCGAAACTAAAACGTGATTTACGTGGCTATTATTTATATATCAACTGTAAAACGCAGTGAAACTAAGCATTCGCAGTGCAAATGAGTCTCTCAGACTACAACCAAAGCTATTGTATTTCATACAATTAAAGCAAAGAAAATGCAAGAGACAAGTATACCCATTTAAGCAAGCTAAGCAAGTTAAGATTAAGTTTTAAACCGACAGCCGCAAAAAGTCTGCTGCACTTTTGTTTTTTTAATATCATTTCCATTGTGTGCGCGATTTTATGCCCGATATTCGCTAGTGAAGCGGTTCCGTTACCGCTTGTGCAGCTCGCGACTCTTCATCTCTTTCGGGTCGGCAGATACAAAAAGGAAACGCGTACTCGCGTTCTTGCGTGCGTCGCATATCTCTCTGCTGTTGCCCACATCTCCGAGCCTTTTTAACAACAAAAATTGCAATTTAGCGTCCAAGAAAAACAACCTAGACTGATATTGACCTGTCTTGAGCTTGAGTCTTAAAAATGGGTAGACGCTACTCTAGACGGAAGCATTTGCTCGACTGTGCATACGGCTAGACAAGTGCGTGCTCGAATCTTCAAGACTCGAGCAAATGCTAGGCTAGATTTTCGACTGTGCATACGCGCCCTGTAGCCTCTCTCTAGGTACGGGTGTGCAGGGCACTAGGAAGCACTAGTGTGGGCAGGTAGGCGAAGGGCAAGCGCGAGCAGGCAGTCAGGGAGGTTTAGCGGATGACAGATGTCTAGTTTTTTAAGATTAACGCACTACCCATGCGCGCAAAATTTTGCCTGCGGCGCTGTGGTGGGTGAGTGTGCAAGTCACTCTTTGACTAGGGAAGCGTTTTGGGCCAGGACATAGGATTCCCTTAGGTTGACGCTCTAATATGCGAAAAAATTTCCTGCAGCGCTGTGGTGAGCGTGCAACTCACCCGTTGGCCAGGTAATATTCAAACCTGGCCAATTACAACCGCCCATTACCGTTAATTTTAAGGAAGAGTTCCTGGTGAGACATAGAAATGGCCAAATTTTCGCCTGCGGCGCAGTTAATTTGCGTGCAGACTGTCGTCAATAGAGCCGCTCCGCCTGTCAGGGCACTGCGAGTACCTCCTGTCGCTTCGCAGCCCACGCGACTGTGTCAGCAACTGCCAAGTTGCCTGCCACTGGCACTGCCACAGGGCCAGCTCCTAAGCAACTGCATCAGTGGACAGCCAGGCGACTCCAAATTACTTGCTGCCAGCTCCCAAGCAACTGCGTCAGCCAAGTTTAAGCTAACTGCGTCAATGCTAATTAACGATGAGCACATCAAACTTTTAATTAGTTGCAAGGGAGAAGATCGTCCAATGTTCAGAGGACTCAGTTTCATTACTGAAAAAACAGTCAGAGAAAGGTCAACTGCAGCCACAGTGGAAACGTACATCTCACTAAAAGAGTAGCATGCAAATGCTGAACCTGTTGCTGCAGTACTTGCTGAACCTGCTGCTGGTGCTGAGCCTACTGCTGAAGCTTCTGCTGAGCAAGCTGATGAACCAGCAACAGTAGCTGATTCCTCCTTTTTCCTCTACAGTTTCATCAGCCCATTCTTCGAACAAGTGGCTGTTCTCTCACCAGATTGTGACTGTGATGGTGTGCAGATGCACACCAAGTTGCAAGCTCACCTGACAACAGCCCACAAGAAAGAAACTGACGCTCTTGGCCTGCAGACTGTATACAAATGTTCTGCTTGAGCCAGGACGTAGACGCAGATCTCCACCACATTGATTCGTGGTTCGGCCTCCAACACTTGCAGTGCAGTTTCTGTGGTTGTCTACTGTGTCTTCATCGCAGAACACAGGCTACCATTTTTCTTCTTCTTCTTACCATCACACCATGTACATTCATACAGTGTGCTGCGGCATTGCATTGATGGACCATGCATGACACTCACCCACCCACCCACCCTGTGGGAAGTATCCCGAATTGCCCAGTTTACCCACCCCCTGCCTTCAAAAAATTTTCGATTTACCCCTCCCCTGGCCCAATTTCCATGGGCACCTATGTTCTGGTGTGGAGGGTCAACAACCCCCACCCAGCAGTAACAGGTATGCCACCTTGTTCAGACCCAACCAGCTAGAGAGCAGTCAAATGCCCTTCTTCCAGGGGGGGGGGGTGGGGGAGGGAGGGGTTGTTGCGCGTGCGTGTGTCCATGCACAGAAGCGTGCTCTGCACCAGCCAGACCTTCTGTCTCTCCTCGATGCGTTTCCTCTTGGCGGCGATTTCCAGCTCGGCCTCGCGATTGATGTCCGCTCTCAGCGTCTTGTGCGACAACTCCGTTTCCCTGCACGTGAGCAACGGTCAGAAACGCGTCAGGAATCAGGATCAGGATCAACTAAAGACTTTTGGGATGGGGAGACGGAAAAAAGCCCGCTGGAAATATGCGCGTGCTCAATTGCTGGTTTAATTTTGCCTCCTAATTTTTGGGGGGTGGGGACTGGGGAGAGGAGCAGGGTCATTCCACAGTCTTTATGGATTGGGTAAGCTTGGGCACAGATTGAATCCGATCAATCCAATCCCAAAACGCCACCTTTGCAGAATATAGTCCTTCTGACGCTGTCTCATCTCGTCCAAAGTCACCAATCCCACGGTGTTCGTCTTGAGAGTCTGTTCGATCGCGTCGTAGTACGTCTCGAACTTCATGTTCATGTTCTTGCCGACTAAATATTAAAAAAAACACATTAAAATGACTTTGTAAAACGCGTAAAGAATAGCACTGGAAGTCAAGTCCTCCTCCATTTTCCGTTTCTGCTTCTCAATGTCCTCTTTTTGACGCTCGCGCCGCTTCGCCAAGTGAATGAGGCGGCCCGCGTCCGCTATGGAGCCCGTGATATTCGCCATATTCGTCTATTTTCTCACTTTTCCTTAATTGTATTCGGTTGAGACAACAATACCGGTCCCACACGTGTCAGGAGGGAAAACGGATCTGGAGGGAAAACGGATCTGGAAGGGGAAGGGGACGAGTCTGGAAGGGGACAAAATAATTATTTGGGTGCGTTATAATCTACGCCTTTTTATTGTCTCTCTTGTCGCCTCTCGAAAGTTATTAGTGCTTTTTGTTCTCTTTGTTGTCGCCTCCCGAAAGTTATTAGTTCTAAATTATCAAACACAAAAACTATAGAATATTAGAATTCCATGCGAATTGAGGTGGCGGAAGCGGTGGTGCGCGACGGCTTGTGTGACACGAGATTCGGACACGGATTTAGCGGACGAACAACAACCTAACAAACGAATTAATTATTATCGCTTCACTATCGCTTTTAATTAATAATCGCTTCACAGCCACTTCGCGCAACCTACATCTTAAAGCCTACAAATACACACCAAAGGCGCGAGCCAGTTTCTCGCGGTGGCTCAACAACAACTTGCCCTTAGTGTTGGAGACGACGAGCAATTTGTTGCGGAAATACAAGTAACGTCATGACACAGCTATATCTACAGCGGATGACCATGTCTCGCATGGCCGTCGAGTAGCGCTACTCATTCTGCTGCCAATACGCGTACCGCTCCCGGTGGACCAGCACGAGGTCTTCGGGTGCCGCTGTCGACGTCGGCAACCGCAGCTGAACGGAGCAGCAAAACAGCGTTTTGCGAGGCACGCTCACTGCAAAGTTCTAGCGGGGAAGCGGTTGCTGATAACCATTGGGTGTGGGTGCTGGGGTCCAGCAGCCGATGAGGCCGAGGTCCGGCCCGACAACCTTGCAGGTCAGGTCGATGTACCGCGGCCTCTTGTGAGCGCCTTCTTGGCGTTCACCTGGTTCATGCTGTTGCCGCCAACCACGCAGATGCGCTTGAAGAAGCTCTGCATGTTCTCGTCCGCTAAACAGCACACCACAATGTGTGTCATGCTCCAATCCAGGGATACAATACACTACCCATTTAGCCGTGGGGTGGGTGGAGGGGGATTGGCCCATCAATTACGCAATAGCACGCATAAGGAAAAAAGGAGGGCTGCGGGTCGTGTACGTGATTGACAGAAAAACACTGGCAAACAACCGAGGAAGACGAGCAGACAACATTCTCCCTTCTGGTTCTTGTCGGGTTGTGCGTGCCGCACAATGTCGCCAATGGAGACCGTCTCAAGCAGCTTGTTGAAGTCGACCGCCGATCTACGGCCAGCCGGGTCTGTTCGATTTGCATCATCCACCTTTCTTGTGAAAACTTCGCGAGCAAGATTCGACTCGACAATCACTGCGACAAAAAAAACGCACCGGTGTTGCGCTCGGCGGCCGAGCGGTATAGGCGTCGGCAATGAGCCTTGGCTCGTTCGAGAGTCAGCGTCGGCTTTTCATCGCTGTCGCCCTCTAGCGTCTCGTGCATCACCTACAAAAAGACGCCGAAAATTGGTCAGCAGCGCGCGCGATTGAGAGAGTGAGTAGACAGACGCGTCTGCGTGTCGAATAACGCCTCTAACGCGGCCATGGCGTCGCCGCTTGCGGACGTCTGGCGTGCCGAAGGGGCCAAAGAGGCAGAGGAAGAGTAATATCTTTTGTGGGGCGAAAAGGAACAGGGCATACACGATAGCGCACCCAAATAATTACGTAAAGTTCTGTCCCCTTCCAGACTCGTCCCCTTCCCCTTCCAGATCCGTTTTCCCTGTCAGGAACTTGATTCCCCCCCCTTACTCTTTTGAGCGTTGAGAAACAGTGGCAGAACGTGCGCAGACGGTACATTGTTTTGTTTTCAATAACCACTGGAAATGAGAGGCACCGAGTGTCCACAAAAGATAATAGAATAGAATCACACGTTTACGGCAACGGAATGACAATCACACGTTTACTTCTCCCTCGTCCTCCTCTTCTTCGCCAAAAAGGCGGGCGGCGCGTCGGCAAAACTTGAGCAGCGTTTGACGACGCTGTGCAGCTGTCAGCGGGCGACCGATGTCGCGCAGGCGATTATTTTTCGCACTACGAGGCTGGCGTCTAGATCAACGTAGGCGCGGCGCCACTGTTTAGGCCGCCGGCCGGCGTCCAGCTGGGTCAGACGAAAGACCGACTCGTCGTGGCGCTCCTGGAGCCACAGCAGGAATGTCCTAAAACTCTGATGTTTTAGCTCACTCGGATTATTGCACTGTAAAGCAAAGATCCCGCACCTCATGGGCGGATTGGTCCCGCCCGCGAACGACCACTTGTTGGCGCAGTGAAAGCCTTCTGCTGCGTTCGTTGTCCTTGCAATGTCGGAATTGAAATGATTCCACAGACGGATGTAGCCGAGTCCGTCCCCCGTCGCCGTCCACGCGCGGTCCGCCATCCACGTGTTCCTGACGTAGTTTCGCATCCTCTTCATACGCTGGCGCGTCTTCCTCTGCATCAGTAGGAACGCGGCGGGAATAAATTCACCGGCCCCGTGATAGGCGTGTATGGTGTACAACTGGAGAAAGTTCTTTGGCGCGATCGCGAAAGTTCCGTCGAGAAGCCACAGCGTGGAGCCGGCCAGCAAGCGCAGAAGAGGGACGGAGCCGAACGTGTACGTGAGTGGCAGACGAGCGTCGCTCATGTGCAGCAGAAACTGCTCCATAAAATTGCGCTGATTGATGTCCTCGCGTTGGGACCGAAGGGTGAAGTGGTACGCCTCCGGCAAGTCTCGCTCGCCTTCTGCGACAACCGGAAATCGGCGCTGTCGAGCCAACTGCAGTGCCCGCCGAATGCTATCCGATTCCGGCCATTCCACGGACCACTGGCGTAACTATCGTGAGATGTGATACCGGAACCCTGCTGGTGCGCGTGAGTCTGGAACCCTGTTGCTGTGTCAGTAGTATACCTAGTGACGTTTGATGACGTACACATAGGAGAAAGCAGATTGGATCTGAGTGGATGCACAATGCGCCGCGCAAGACTTTGATAAGTATCTGTACACATCAATCTGCTTCTTTGCTAGATGTTCGACATTACAATAAGCGCGATAATAAAAAAATCTGTGGTTACGAACGATCTGCAACTTTTGCTCAACGCTCAAAAAGGTAAGGGGGGAATCAAGTTCGCGTAATCGTCCCACAAACGGGAAATACCTAAACATGGGGGAGGGTGTAGGGAAGAAGGGGTGGAATGTCTAGGAGCGGGCTCCGCGGGGTCCACATTACACACCAATTCTCACTCGAACAGCCGTGTCCTAATTTTGCATCCCATCTGTTCCCTGCCCCCCACTTCTAGATATTTCTGACAAATTGATGTTGAACCACTTTGGAGCATTTTTGCAAGCAGGAGTCCTGACTTGAAGTGGCTAGTTGTTAACTACCTGTAAACGTGTAAGCGATGGTGCCACCGCGAATGCGACAGATTCACAGTTCCTGAGATATCGGAGGCGCTGGGAGTGTCGCTCCTCCTCCTCCTCCACCAACGCCCAACAATTCGCCACCTTTCCGATTTATAGACCAGCTTTCTCCCGAAGGACCCAAAGTAGTTGGTCCCATACGTATGTACGTACTGCAGTTGAACATTTGCCGACCGGCCATGGACGACGTGCAGAAACGTCGTAACCCTGCAGGAAACGATCAAGTTTTCTTTCTTGCGCTTTGGCTTGTGCGCGCGCGCGCGCGCGTGCGCGCGTGCGTGCGTGCGTGCGTGTGTGCGTGCGTCCGTCCGTCGGTCCGTCCGTCGGTCCGTCCGTCCGCACACGTCACTTTCAGAAGTCACAACTGCAGGTATATTTCAACTCTAGTGTTCCACCACAAGAAGAAAAGAAGCGCATAATCAAATCTTTCATTCGGTCTTCAATTCAGTATACGCATGTTACGGTGTATGCGCGAAGAATTATGTATCTACCTGCCGAACAGAGCGATAGAGAGAACAGAGAGCAAAGGTCGACAGGAGCAGTAGGCGATCAGCGGATCTTTTTCTCGTTTTGCCGCAAAGAATTCTATTGTCGCTGGCGCTGGTTGCCTATTCGTCCTTGCAGCACTGCTCGTGGCAGAAGTCGGTGTCGTGTAGGAAGACGAGCACGCCAGCCTCGTCCTGATAGACTCGCACGCCTCTCGCCAACGTTAGGGTACGCATCTGGACGATTGCAACCGCTCAACTGCACAACCATAGGAACGCTTGCATCAGCCTCCCCTTCATACCTGTAACTGGAAGCGGGAGTTGGGGGGTGCCCTCCCCGCACTATTTTTCCAACACTCACCCACCCCCCCCCCCTCCCCACCCCAGAATTTTCCCAAGGGATTTTCACTCTGCTTTAAAGGAGGGGGGGCTCTAGTTTCCAAAGTTTTTGAGATAATAATGTGGTCAGCTGCGGGACACCCTTCGGAGCCACGTCCCGTTCTCACTTTTCAAACTTAATTATTAACTTAACTTAAATTTTTCGAGATATTTCAACTTAAACCTCCAAAATTTGAAAAAGCACTCTAGCGTAATCTTTTTAGGTAATCACGCAAAACCCACCGTACGCTATCCAAACAGCTTTTTAACCTGAAATCGACTCTCCTTATACTGAAGCGCTCGATCAGTGTGCGTGCGCTAGCAAAATATCGATTCCCATTCCGCCATTCGCCAATTTTTCGTCAACTTTTCAATAGTCGCAGCTAGTCGAATAATTGATGCCAACGTTCGGCAGCGCATTGTTCAAACGATAATGCCGACATCTTTAAGAAACGTGTTTGTGTCACCGAGCGTACTATTCGGCGGCGTACTGTACCCACGTGTGCCCCCCCCCCCCCCGTAGTAGCTGTCCGCCGCTTTCCTGCCTGGCTCCGGCTTGTAGACATAAGGCGTCCTTCGAAAAAAATTTTCTCGCGTTGGTGTATTTCAGTGTTTTTAGTGTTGTATGGCCACAACACTAAATAACACTGTTCAGACTCTGTTCATACCCATTTTAGACCGAAAAGTACCAGCACAACTCAAAAAATGGCCAGCTACCCCCCACATTATGCTCCAGACACCCCCCACCCAGAATTTGGCCACTACCCCCCCCCCCCTTCCCCCATTCTTCCAGACCCGGTTACAGGTGTGTTCACCTTTGCTATGATCGCATCGGCTTTCTCCTTCTCCATGGAAGGCCCCGTGGAGTGGAGGACCTTGACGAGGTATTTGCGGCTGCCGTCGCGGTAGATTTTCGACAGCTTCAGCTTCACGTTGCGCGTAAAGTCGAAGCCGTTCGGCTAGAATGAACTCCGGAAAGTGCTGCCCCAACCCACCGGCGCACCTTGGGCGGAACAAAGCGGTTAGACGAAATCAATCCGCACTCGTATGTAGCGCGTTGTTGAAACGTGCTACGGTAGATATTCGGGGACGCAACACGCACCAACATAGGTATACCCCGGACGCGGATGATTACATATAAATCGGCCTTTAGCGGTGCGAGATCTGAGAAGTCGAGCCATTGGGCGGTCAGTCAGGCAGGCGAGCCGTTGTCGTGCAATCAGTTGAGCGAGGAATACGTTGGCGGGGCCGGTCGATCGAATTGCAGAATATGTTGATCAACGGGTCAACTAATTGGAGAACAAGTTGACGAGTCGCTCAATTCGTTTCGCTTGCTCAACGCTCAACTTGCTGTAATTAATCTGATGCCGATTTAATATACGTCTAATACCAATACCAAATACCAAAAAACTCCCAATAAATTTGAAGATTTCTTTGCCTTTAGTAGAGACAGCAGAACGAGGGGGCATAACTTTAACTCCTTCCACAAAAACACAATATTTAGTATAGAGCACACTTCTTCTCCAATCGGGGTTATTGCTGCTTGGAATGCCTTGTCGGCAAGAACGGTCAACTCCAAGACAATCATTACATTCAAACAAAAACTTTTAAAGGAGAATGAATCTATCCCAATTCTTAAATGGTTAGGTTATAAAATCACCTCCGTGGTGTCACCTGGCCATGTCTCGCACGTGTTATTCAACGTAAATAGTTGGCAGGCGTTGCACTGAAGTCAGCCCTTCCTTTTTGTGGCTTGTGCACAACTTGTGTATTTTGTATTCTGTATTTTGTACCCATGGTTCGCTTCGCTGTGCTTCGCCTTCATGTTCTGTCATGAAATGTTTACGCCGTGCTGTGACGAAATAAAAAACAAACAAACAAACGGAGAAGTGTACGGCAACGCAATGGAACTGTCTCGATTTGGACTGACACTTGCGCTGAACAGTGTTCGCGCCGATTGCGCGCCGATTGCTTGATTGCTTGATTGAGCTGTCTGTTCGAGTATGAATCCGCGCCCGAGTCCAGTGCGCTCGAGAATGTCCGTTTGGCTCTGTCTCTGTGACGTTCAGTCCTCCAGAAACGGCACTAGCCCTTCTGACTCGGCATCGACTGTATGGACTCGAGCTCACGCTTTTTGTTGCGTGTTTGCGTGTGCGTAGCCGAATAACAAAACTGAATACTGAGCGGCCAAGCGCCGTGAATATTCAGAAATTGTGGCTAAAGTCTTCGAAGCATCCAGCAGTGCGTCGCCTTCCCCTTCCTCCCCAGAATAGTACCCCTCTACAACAGTGCCTGCTATGTAAATGGTTCGACACACTGTGGAGGCCTGTTCATGGATGGTAGCTCACATGTTTGTGTCTTTTTTCACCGCGCGTCAGCGCGGCGAGTTCATATAAGGACGAGCCACTAGATCGAGGATTTCCCTCTCAATGGATTTTCTCGTGCCATCGCTGCCCTAGATTATGGAGGCGTTCTTTCGATGGTCTTGGGCGAATTACGCGGCTCTAGACTGGAAGGCGTCACCAATATGGGTATACTATATATGGGCCATTGACGGCCTCCTAGCGTTGCCCCTAATCCAACAACAACAACAACAACATCATATATGGACGATAGATTTCTTAATGATCTGTTCATCAGCCGTTCGTCCGTCAGCCGTCGCGACCTGAGACATTCGAACTGTTGCGGCCACAACCCAGGCGCGTTTCTTCTCCTACGGCCCTCTCCCCCCCTCTAGATTTTGGTTTCGGGAGGGGGAATTTCCCCTTCACCCCCCCCCCCCCCCTCCCTTCCCCCGCCCCCCCACCCAACCTGGATCCGCCACTGATGAGGAGCCTAGGATTGGTCAGCGAAATAATGCTGCTCGGTTATAGGTTGTTTTCAACACGACACTACCATTGCTTGACACCACCGCACACCACACGGCCGTTGTAAACAATCGACGAGCATTGGGTGGGCCACAATCGCTACTGCGTTCGCCACCACCATTCGCTGCCCAGCGCCGGTGTCGTATCAATATGGGTTTGCCTGCAAAATGGGTTTCACAAACCCATATTGCTGCAAAATTTGTTTGTGAAACCCATTTTGCAGGCTCAAAGACGTGCAAAATGGGTTTGCATGGCTGCAAAATGGGTTTGCGCTCTGTTACTCGCTGAAGGAGTGTGCTTCTCGTTACAAAGTTGTTCTGTATCCATGTTTTGGTAATCCCGTTGCACAGAGTTTGCAATGGCGCGTTCAGCTTAGCGTCTCTGGCGATTTCGATCCACAAACTTTCACGACGTCGGCGCAAACATTACAGACGAATGTCAACGTCGATGCAACTGGTAAATTAAAAAGTGAAGGTAAAAGTAAAATAAGTTTTGAGTAGATCCGAACACTGCGACGTTTCAACGCAATTGGCATTGGCTAACGCTGAAGCGTCAGGCATTACTCGATGAGTGGGAGGTTTGAGTGTGGTTGTGAAGTCGACGTCGGCGCAGCAGCATAATGTAGGATTTTTTTCAAAGGAGGGGCGAATACATACAAGATTCTATTAAATCCACTGAACGTTGAACGACTCTTGCACACTTGATGGACCTACTTAAAATTGTGAACAGGATACATCTAGGAAAACAAAATTTTTAAGTTTGGCCGTATTGCAAATCAGAATTGCCACGCGCAAAATCGTGGAAGTCACTATTGCGATAACTCTCTTAGCTGATTGCTACAGTTGTGATTAACCGATCATCACCAACTTTGAGGGAAATAACCCCGGCAAATGCACGAACGTCGCCCAAGATTGTCGTTGGTCAAAGTCGACAACGCAATGGCGCGACGCAATGGTTGCGTGTTGGGGTGGGCAGCTCATGGACAACTGCAATGAGCATGGCAGGATCAGTCCATTGCGAATACTTTTTGGGCGATGCAACAATCCCTGGAGCACACACCCTCACAGCTAGACAACGATAACAACTGCGATCAGTAAAAAAAATCGCCAAAATGGGCCTCTTCGCACACAGGTGTGTTGTACACTGATATTTATAATACGTTGTTCCGATTTCGGCCAGACTAAATATAGGCCAGATTTTATACTCGTGTATAAAATCTCAAGCTGATCCATCAAGCGGTGCAAGAGTTATTCCAAATACACATTCTATACGACCTCAAAAATGATTGTCCAAGATTGATGAAGATGAGGATGCGACAAGGGACTGTGTGACCAATATTGGCATTAAAAAATCGATTGTCGTGATGAAGCGTGCATAGGTATTAGACGTTCAAACTGACACCGAAGCAAAACGATTATACGTTATAGATGCAGCAAACCCATTTTGCAGGCCGACAAACCCGTATTGTCAGCAAAATGGGTTTGTGAAACCCATTTTGCAGCAAACCCATTTTGTCACGTCACCGGCCACAAATCGACGATTCGTTCTTGGCAACGACACGGCTGATGACCGGCTGGAATCGGGTGACCGGGTGTACGCAGAACGCATACGCGTGCAAACGCAAATGCGTATGTACGTACATGCTACGCTGCAAGCATTGCACTTAATCCTATTCAATCAGAGCACAGGAGCTTCTACATTTCGCCACAAACGCTGCTCAGTCTTTGTCGCTGGCTTCGAGTTAGTGGATGCAGCTCGTGCGCTTGCAATGCGGGCGCAAAAAAGATCTCACTATTGCCCCCTCAAAATTCTGAATTTTCACGGTGCTCACCCTGTCTGAATCCGCCTCCCTGCGCAAACACGTGCAACACAATGCGAAAACGAATGCTGGCGCTCCTCCATCGATATCCGTAGTCGGAGCGGGTCTATTTTGGAATTGCACGTCGCACACACACAGCCAGAGCGGTGCAAACAATTCTCGCGAACCTAATGCGGACATCGACTCTATAAGGCAACTATGGTGGTAGACGGCTGAATGGGTGCTTCTAAACTGAGCTGCAGAAGCGTCAACACCGGAGCTGCGGGCTCACAACGAAGCGCGGAATCGATAGGCGCATTGTTTCGCTTTCTCTGTGACGTCGTGTAAAAACCGGATCTGATGGCCAAGCGCGAGAGCGGCACAATAGGCTTTTAAGCGGCTCTAACTGGGCAGGAGGCCATCATTTCTTGTTGGCTGCTGGTGGCGCGCACACACTTGTGCGTGTGACGTGCTCAGGAAAGCCAGAAAGCGAAGAAAGTTGCGCTTGCGAAGAAGTTTGAAACGAGTATGTGGCGAGCGGCGTTGTTGATAATTGCTGTTGCTGGGGCAGCGGGCGAGACGATCGTCCCTTCTCAAGCTGGGAGAACGGTAAGCGGGGCACTTTCTTCGTTCGTTAAAACAGATTTTGCTGATTTGATTAAAACAGATAAACGCTGATTTGTGACGTCAGTGTGTACATAGCAGTGCACGTTCAAAATCACTTTCATAAAATCGTTGTGACAGCCAAG
The DNA here is from genome assembly GCA_030248085.1 of Paralinhomoeus sp. GSCO2_6. NCBI lineage: Eukaryota > Metazoa > Nematoda > Chromadorea > Monhysterida > Linhomoeidae > Paralinhomoeus > Paralinhomoeus sp. GSCO2_6. Next base: position 61,494 of record JASAMY010002562.1, read on the forward strand.
TGCAGTGCCTATGCAACTGTTGCTTAACAATAGACCTAGAGCTACAATAGCTACATATAGAGCGTGATCTATAGATGATAGCCATCCTGTAGGCTATGCAAAGTACACAACGTAGACCCCGCTGCCTGCGGACGAATCTATAGTGTTGGTGCAAGCGCACTTGTTCGTCTAGTTGGTGTCAGTGCTGGACGTGGGCGAGATGACGCCACAGACGAAGTCCGCGTTCAAAGTCAAAGGCACCGTTTCTTTGGTGGGTGACGCTCACTCACTCACTCACTCACGCACGCACGCACGCACGCACGTTCAGATAGTGACGCACGAGCTGAAGCGGGTCGTGTTCGACACGGGTATGGCGGGCCAGCGCAAGTCGCTGTGTCGCGGCCTGGGGAAGCTGGGTCTGAAGCCGTCGGACGTCACAGAGGTCGTGACCAGTCACCGCCACCTCGATCACGTCTCCAACGTCGGCATGTTCCCCAACGCCCGACACCTCTACGGCATCTCCTCCAAGCCTCTCAGGTACGTACATACCTTGTATACAGCGTAAGGAGCCTTGCCAACATTGGCCTGGCCGTTACAGTTGTAGCATCGCCTTATCTGGGGCCCCACTGGAGGGCCCCACCAGTGGCGGATTCATGTCGCCTGTTTCCTCACGTATTTGTTGGATTTGGGGCGTCGCTAGGAGGCCGTCAATGGCCCATATAGCCTACCCATCTCCATGACGCCATGACTACAGCCGTATAATTAGCGGAAAACTTTCGGAAGAACGCCATCTGTAATCTAGGGCAGCGATGGCACGAGAAAATCCATGGAAAGGGAAGTCCACGATCTAGTGGCGCCATCAAGAATCGAACCCAGACTTTGCGCGCAAGAGGCCGGTTTTTTAAGCCATGCCGCTGCCCTTCTTCATGTATACCGCAAATCCTCCAATAGAGACCCCCTCCAATGGTGTCCCCTCCAATAGTGCCCTCAGGTATGAAGCGGTTGAAAGAATAGTGCCCGAGCAGTTGCTGTATTCCTTCCACACAGCATGGACTTCACGCCGTTGACCTTCCCCTTCGAGCTGGACAAGAACGTCAAGCTGATCCGGACGCCGGGCCACGACAGCGACCGTGACGTCACGGCGATCGTGAGCAACGTCGAGAATATGCCGTTCGACTCCGCTGCCGGAGAACGACTCGCGACCGTTGCCATCGTCGGAGACCTCATCTACGACAAGAGTTCTCTCGAGACGGAGGTGCGCTGATTGGATTCTGATTGTGTGCGTCTCTGACTGTCTGAACGAGAGCTGACTTGTAGCCATCGGATCGCACGTCGCGCCAGACGGTGGAGAGCACGCGTCGAGTTGTCTGCGACGAGAAGGCCGACTTCATCGTGCCAGGACACGGAGACCTGTTTCCGGCAATTATACGTTGATCAGAGAACGCACACCTCACTACTACTCGCCTTTCAAGGTGACGGAGAGGATGCGCGACGCGCTCTGCGAGAAGGAGATCGTCGTGAGCACTCGACTGGGCCGCCTCAAGGGCGTGCGCACTTCGGCGACGCACGTGCCCGACGGCTGCCGAATGCGTCTCTTCAACAAGGTCATGTACGGAGAGAAACCCGAGCGGTTTGGCAGGTCTGAGATGTTCTGTGTGAACATACTAGACGACAGAGAATTCGACTATCTATAGAGCCGAGCCCAAGAAGGCCTGGTCCGGTGTCTTGGACACGCGAGTGGCGCACGAGGGCTGCCCGCAGCTCAAGTTTCCCCCTGGCTCGGGCTCCTCGACCGACGAGGACTGCTTGGCCATGATGATCATCACACCGGTGGAGGAGCCTGCCGATGGCCAACTGTTCCCTGTGGTGCTCTACATCCAGGGTGGAGGCTTCAACGTTGGAGCCACTGACTATGATGCAGACGCCATCTGCGAGACGTATGCGTCGAAAGGGGTGAGGAGGAGGAGGCGGCGGCATTTGACATCTTGATCAGCAGCTGACGGTGGCAGTGTATGGCCTAGTGGTAGAGAATCAGCCTCTTGAGCGCAGGGTTCCGGGTTCGATTCTTGATGGATCCACTACAGGACTTCCCTCTCAATGGGTTTTCTTGTTGCGCCGATGCCCTAGATTACAGATGGCGTTCTTTCGAACGTCTTTGGCTAGACAGGAAGGTGTCATGGAGATGGGTGGTATGCTATATGGGCCATTGACGGCCTGGCGTCGCCCCAAATCCAACAACCGCAACAACAACCCCTTGACGGTTCACCCACGCAGGTCATGGTCGCGGTGCTGCAGCACCGCCTGGGTCCCTTCGGCTTCTTCAGCACGGGCACAAAGGAGTCGGCTGGCAATGCGGCAGTCTCAGACATTATCGCCGCACTGCAGTTCCTCAAGCAAGTCGCTGCCGACTTCAACGGAGACCCCGACAACCTCATCTTGAGCGGCCACGGCAGTGGGTCCGTGCTCGCCACCAGTGTGACCTTCAGTCCAGCGGCCAAGGGTCTTTACGCCAAAGTTCTCAACATGAACAACCCGCTTATGGCAGCGATGACAGAGCCGGGCTACGTTGACAAGAAGAATCGACTTGTAGCTATCGCGGCTGGTTGCGCGACAGAGGAGAGTTGGTCCAACAAGCAGTTCAAATCGATTGTTGACTGCATGAAAGCTATGGATGCCAAAGAGCTGACCCAGAAATATCTCGCAGCCATTTCCACTTCTGGGTATGCTCGCGGCACGTTCTGGCACCCTGTCGTGGATGGAGATGCCGGCTTGCTGCCGCGACCGTTTGAGGAGTTGGCCAAGGAGTGAGTTTTGTGCATTTCCACGTGCATGCGTGCACGCATGCATGAACAGCAAGCAATTTATTCAGACGTGAAAACGTTCCTGTCATGACTGGTGGTCACGGAGACTTCTACACGTATCTCACTATTATCGGCGAAACTTTTGGAAACTCGATCGAGAATATCGATTTTTTAAAGTACAACCAAGCCAGCCAGGTGCAAGACGTTTGCCAGGGCAACATACAGGTGCCTGCTGCTCGTCTTTGTGAAATCTCATAAACGTGCACTAAAAACTTAAACTTTGTTTTTTTACCTTTTTGAAAACGGTCTAAACTCAATCTTTATTTTTATTCTAGGACATAAAATACGGCACGAACACGGAGACGGCGCGAGCGCGCTGCGTGGAACGCTACTCGGCCCTCTCAAACCCCGTGAACAACGGTGACGGCGCCCTCATCCACCACCGCCGGGCGACGCAGGCGGGCAGCGCTGTCGTCAACTGGGAACCGACCATGCGCAACGTCCACTACTACGCTCTCAATGGTCTGCTGCGTGTGCTCTCCGCAATGCTGCCACGAGCATAAACCAATTTCACAGCGAAAGTAATGGCTGATTCACAATCAGCAGTCTTCCCACCGGTCTCGGTCTTCCCATACCAAACAGCGAAGACCGTGATTTAGACCGATGGGCAGACTGTTAAATGTGAATCAGCCTTAGCGAAATCGTGTGGTACTCTGCATACTATCCTGTTGGGAAGGGGTAGAGGTGGTGGTGGGGTACGGGGCGAGGGTCATCCCATGTGTCCACTGCTAATTGAAGAGTTGTGGGAAAAGGCGATTGCCCGTGCTGGGATTTGAACCCAAGTCTCAGGAATACCGGCCCTGTATTATGCTAACCACTACACCACACTCGCACACCTCCTAGAGCACAAATCACGCATGATAACCAGGACTAAGCTTCCCTAAACTCCAAGGTAGTTTGACAGAATCATCTGAGGCGCGCATTGCAAAATCAGAAGTCTCTCCATTGCGTTCAACAAATAGTGCGTCGCGTTGCTTGCAGGCAACCCGGACGTCTATCTGTTCTCCTTTGACTATCGCCGACAGCAGGACCACCCCTGGTGGAAGGCGGCCGGCTCCTTCGCCAATCTCGAGATCATGTACACCATTTCCTGGCCCTCATACAACCCACAGCGGGACTGTATTCAGAAGGGAGACCTCTTCACCCATAAAATTGGATAATACTCGACTGAAAGTAAAAAGACGCTAATCACTAAAACGATCTCTTAAGTGGAATTACCGTTCAGCGTAGTAGGCCTCCTTTTAACGTCTGAGCACCATATTAAACCTTCCGAATAACAGTCCCTCTCAGAACCCCTGGTGGTTTGACATCCGCAAGGGCGAGGACGAGAAGGTGCGTCGCATCTGGTCCGAGTTCATAGCCTCTTTTGCCAAAACCGGCAAGCCGACGCTACCGGCTGAGATTACTGGCGAGGCGTGGCTGCCTGTGGATCCCAAGACGAAACAGAACTACATGAGCATCACGGCCTATCCCACGATGAAAGGGGCCTTCTACGAAGAAGATGTAAAATTCTGGGGTGACCTGGAGAAGCTCGTCAGCAGTGATTAGACGTGAACGTTCTGTTTGATTAGATTTTGATGTTTTTTTTGTTGTTCAAGAATGCCAATTCAAGAAACAAACGCAATAGGACAACTGCAACGGCAGGAACGCAGTACAACTCGGTGTTTGAATCTCAAGCGATGGCAGGGACATTTCACAGATCAGAGTTGTGCGTGGTCGACTTTGGATCGGCTTTGGCTTTGTTGTCGGCGTGGACTTTCAGGAGGGTTTCATACGTCCGTAGTGGCTGCGTCTCCCAGAATTTGTGGAAGGACATCGGAGCGATGCGGGCGAGATAGAGCTCGCTGTAGTCCTCTGGACGCGCCTGAACGCACGCACGCACAGAGACGACACATTCAGAGGATCGGAGGAATCGGATCATCCCGCCGGGATCGGAGGAAATTTTGGAGGGGGGGGGGCGGTGGTCGAAGTGAAAGATTTCGCACCAATATAGCGCGTAAATCGATGCTTTTTGGTCCAAAATGTGTCAAAACAACGCCTACATAGCCGTTTTTAAGCGTTTTTTGGGTCACGCTACACTGAAAAAGGGCACAATAACACGCATATTCACCCATTTTTTTCAATAATGAGAGAGGGTTTCCCGCAACTTATCCAGTGGGGGGGGTTTGATTGCTCCCACAAAAAAAGCGGGACGGCTATAGCCAGTGGGGTACCCCCCCCCCCACCCCCGAGCCCACCTATGATTGGAGGGGGGGGGGTGGAGGATTTACTGTATATGTAACAAGAGCAATGAGTAGTACCTGATGAAAGGCAGCCGAATGCCAGAGTGGAATGTCCTGCGTGCCAGCGCAGATGCCAATCAGCATGTCGTCTGGCTGGTCGTGCTTCGCGCAGCCGCACAGCTCAACCAACCTCTCCACTGCCGCGCGCGTCAACGCCATCCTATGAGTGTGTCGTGGGAGCATACATGTAACCGGGTTTTTGAAGTGGGGGGGGGGCGGGGTCTGAGAGACTTCTGGGGGGGGGGGTACTAAGATTTGAAGAGGGAGGGGGTCCCAGAAGGGAAAAAAGGTACCCAAATGGTGTCTGAATAGGCACTTTTCAGTCAAAATGCGTTAAAATAGGGTATAAATAGCGTTATTTAGCTGTTTTAAGGCCAAAATACACTGAAAAAGGCAAAAAGTACACAGCAAAAAAAACACTACTTTGTACAATTGTAGACAAGAAAACTTCAGGAAAATTCTGGGGGGGGGGGGCCTGGGGGGAGGGGGGGCTGGGTAGGGGGTAAAATCTCGGCGGGGGCCCCCCAAACCCCCCCCCCCCCAGTTACATGTATGCGTAGGAGGGTGGGTGATTGGTATGACGTCAGTCACCCATATATGCCACATTCCATGCCATAAGACGGGCGCGCGCCCACCATGCGGAAGTCACACTCCCCCCCCCCCCACCCCTAAATGGTTGCAGTGTTTTCAACCCGCCTGAAATGGTAACAAGGAGCGCTTTGCGGTGTTTTTGACCGCCACATAACGTTGCTGATACAAAACAGCAAATAACGCAACTTAGACCATATTTTGACCAAAAAAGGAAGAACCAAATTAGACGCTATTTTGGTGCAAAACTTGCTCCATTCTGCACATCGGCCACCAGTCCCTCCTCTCCCGTTTCCACACAGTTTCCAACACGTATTTACATCGTATTGCTCAATTAAAACAGAGCGTGCATAGCGCAACTATTTTGAAAAAAATCTAAAAAAACGCACCCCGCTCCGCCAGTGGGGTAGTCGTAGCCCCTCTGAGCGTCCACGTCGAAACCGTACCCATAGCGCTCTCCAACAATAGCCATCTGCTTGGCGTCGAAACACGACAAGAATTTTAAAATACGGGGAATGCTAAAAAAAATCATTTTTTTAGAGGAATGCGATGCGAGACCACAAGAGTACACGTCATGAATACATGATACCAACATGCCAACTACTGATTAATGAAATAAAAGACAGACTATATAAATACACAAATTGTAACATTTTTAACGAGCCACTCGCCTCAAAAGTGTGTCGTCATCTGCAATAAACAGCCAATCAATTTTGGCGTATTTTTCTTCTTTTAGGAAGAATTCAAAAATCTCCCAGGTTTTTGTACAGTGACCTGAAACGACCAGCATTTTAATTTAAATGCCAAAACAATCAACTTAGAACAGGAATAATGAGCGATTTATAGAGCACATACAAAATACTACAATAAAAAATAAAATAAGTAGAATAAACGCAAATACCAGTTTCCGTGTTGGGCGCGGCAACTTTAATCGTGGGAATATCTGAGTTGGAAACGTCGCTAAAATATTTGATATTTGCTGCCTCCTTTGCCCAAGTTTTCTGTACAACTGGCACTAAACATTTTATTTTCAAGTTTATTATTCTTTATACATCAGACAAACATTTTTGTGCAACACATTAGCTGAATAAAAGTGTTTGATTTAAAAGTGGATATAAAGGGTGTTTTTTAAAACTGCACAATTTATTTTTTGAATAACTTTCCATTCCCTGATCCGATCACCGTGAAATTTGAACCAAAGGTGCCTAAGACTTTAGGGTTTTGTCTAGAAAAGGAATTTTTGAAATCGGATTTGTATCCATGAACTTATGAAGTAATGGTCATTCAAACGCAAGGTCCAAATTTGCCCATTTTGACTGGGTGCTCTCACGCTCTCACATGCTTCTCTTCTTGGCCAATCCGCTAAAAACTTGGGGATGTGTGCGAAATTGAGCTGCCTACAAGATGGCATTAACCTTTTCGAGCCAGTTTTGGAATTTGCAGTATAACTGGATGGGCAAATTCAAATGTAATGCAAAAATCACGCACGGTTGAGCCTTTTGGCACCAAAATGCTTTCTTTAAAGTCTGAAATGAAGATCAGAAAAACAACAATTGCACGGAATGTACTGTCAATCGAATGAGTAAGCTGAGGCAGTTCTAAGCCACCCATGTTTTACAGAATCCAACAACCTTTAATTAATTTTTTAGAGTGTTGTGGAGAAAAAGTTGATTTTCAGTGTTTTGATCTGCAACTCTGTAAGCATAAAAAACTGGCTCAAAAAGGTTAATGCCATCTCATAGGCAGCTCAATTTTGCTCACATCCCCGTTTTTAGCGGATTAGCCAAGAAGAGAAGCATGTGAGAGCGTGAGAGCCCCCAGTCAAAATGAGCAAATTTGGACTTCGCGTTCGAATGACCATTACTTCATGGATACAAATCCGATTTCAAAAATTCCTTTTTTGACAAAACCCTAAAGTCTTGGGCGTCTTTGGTTCAAATTTCACGGTGATCAGATTAGGGAATAAAAAGTTATTCAAAAAATAAATTGTGCAGTTTAAGAAAAACACCCTATACATGTCCGGTTACTGTATAATACCACTGCCCTCTAAAAAACTTCAAAAGCCAACCTCTCGATTTATGGTTCTTTGCGTGCGTTTTCACAGCAAATAAAACGTTTTCAGTGAGTAATTCTTCGCAATTATACTTTGGTTCCACGTACTTTATTATGCATTCATTTGAAAACTCGCTTTCCGTCAAACAGAATTGCGGCACGTCAGTCAAAGGGGTTCCAATTGTGGTATTGATCAGTTTGGCCAACTAAAATACTCTTCAAAATACGCATGTCCAGAATATTGAAAATAAAATTTAAGTAAATAATTGTAAAAAAAATAATAGTCACCTCGTATTTAGCGTCAATTGCAAAGTTCGGTAACTTTGCGTCGTACAAACGAGAGGACAACCTAAATAAAACATTAATATTACTTTGGCATGCCTTGACGCCCATGCAACTAATGACAGCATAATCTGAACACACAACGAGCACACCCAGTAAGTGTTCCCCTTCCCACCCAGATTTTTCCAAAACCCAACTCCCTACCCCCAGAATTTTTCTAAAAGATTTTCGCCGTCTAAACGATAAAAAGTGAGTATATGTTGGTCTTTAGATTATCAGCTCCCCCGTTTTTTTGCTTTAGACATCCATACCTGTAACCGGGTCTGGCAGAGTGGGGCGGGGGGCAAACCGGCCACAACTTGGGATCTCCACAGCAAAAAGGGGGGGGGGGGAGAGGGCAGCCAACCATTTTGTGAATTATACTGGTACTTTTCGTCCAAAATGGTCAAAACAGGCTCTAAATAGTGTTACTTTTTGCTGTTTACTGTTTATGGTTATATAACACTGAAAAGCACTGCAAAACACCAACATTTACTCACTTTTAGCGTTTCAGACAGAGTAAAAATCGCTTCCGAAAATTCAGCTGGGGGGTATGGGGAGGGGGGGTGTTGGACAAATAGTGGGGGTTCCCAAAGCCCCCCCCCCCAATTACAGGTATGGGCACCCCCCCCCCCCCCAGTCGGCCAGTAGCTACAGGTATGCCCACAACTGCACAGTTCAATGTTATGAAACCAACTCATGAGCCAATTTCGAATTCAACACGACGCCGCCAGCGAAATCGGGATACAAAAACGGCTTGTTGGCATCGACCATATCGTAATGATGGATCACGGTAAAATCATTGTCCTTTAACGCTCTTCCCAGAAATACGCTCTAAAAGTGAATTTATCGTTTAAAAAAAAATAAAAAAGATATGAACCTGTTCATGGCTAAAATTCGACAAAAACTTGAGCAATTTCCCAAAGTCAATCTCAACAAATGGCTCGGCAATCACAAGCCAGAAATCTTTGATGGTAGAGCTTTCGTATGTCACCGATTGTAAGACGCTGAAATATTAAGCAAATTCAATAAAATTTAATTTAAACTATAAAAGTACAATAAACCTTTTTAAAATTGGCCACACCGCCCAGTGACCAGTGCGCGCGTTTGGAAAGCTCAAATGCGTAAGAAATACTTGAGGAATCTGAAGGTATTAGACATTGGCACGCACGCACGCACGCACTCTGATCACAGTGAAACTTACAAAATTCGCGCCTAGCGAATTCGACTGTTGCAGCAGGTTCGCTTTCAGTTCAAAGGCCCTCTGCTCGCTATAGTCATTCGATTCTGACAAAATGAGAAACACGACTTTCGTGTCCACCACTAAACCATTTTTTTCAATTTCTAACAAAATGCAAGAATATGGCACAAGACGAGAGTATACCTGACAGACTGGAAGAAAAGGACAATCCGCATAGACAGAGAAAGTGACACAAAACAAGAGATAGCGCCATAGCGAATGCTAGTCCAGACTCACTCACATTGCAAAAGCAATTGCAAATCGTTCGTCTGAGAGTGGCTGCTTGGAAGTACTGTATGTACGTGTGTGTGTGGGGGTGTACCTGACAAGGTAAACAGTGCGAAACGTAGAGGGCTAGCCGACCATTGTTTGATTTATACTGGCACTTTTTGGTAAAAAAAAATGGGTCAAAATTGGCGCGAAATAGTTATTTAGCTGTTTTATGGCCATATAACACTGAAAAGCACTGAAAACACCAACATTTACTTATTTTTATCATTTTAGACACAGTGAAAACCCTTTGGGACTAGAGCGGGTTGGGGGTGTTGGAAAAATGGTGGGGTCCAAACAGGGTTGCACAATTAAAAAAAAATTTTTTTTTTAAGTTGGATTTTTTTAAATTAAAAAAATTTCTTTGTTTTTGGGTACAATTTAGCTTTTGAGTGGCAAATTTTTTTTTTTAATTAAAAAAAAAACTTGAAATTTTTTTTTATGCAACCCTGGGTCCAAAGCCCTCCATGCTACCGGTATGTGCGTGCGTGTGGTTGTCGCATCAATGTTCAGGCAGTTATTTTCTTCGCCGTGTCGCCACACCTTCCAAGCTCACGACTTTATTCCCTGATAGGACGAACGCCGGGGGCATATCCCCCCCCCTGCGTAGGGCTATTCTCCTAATACCGTAACCTAACAGTACACGCACTCGTCACATGATCCAATGGCATGTTCCTTGTCACTACGAATTTCCCATTTTTTTCGAAAATTTCCTGGTTTTCTCGAGAAATTCCCGCCAAAAAAACAACAAAATTAATCAAAATGCAGCGCAGAGTAGAGCACGATCCAGCTGACCATAAAAGTGGCAAAAGCCGCGCCAAAACCCTCCTTGGCCAACTCCCAAAAGCCGCCCAACGTCTCATCGTCCACCTTCTGATAAGCCGTCACGTACAGATGGCCTAAAAGCGTATTTGAATTTGAATTAAGAAAATGCCATAATTTTTGTTGGGCAGAATGTGCGCTACTAGAAGGGAAGAGTCATAATCAAAAGCTGGCTAAGCTCCACAGAAAAAAGAAATAAACAAAGAAATGCACTTTATTTTTAAAATTTGCGTACTTAGCGAAATCCTAACTACACTTTAAAATTTACATTGTACAATGTCTTCTTAACATCAGTTGATTATTAAAAATTCGGCCATTAGCAAATTTATAAAAATAAGCAAATTGCTCAATTCGCTCACCCACAACAGTAGAAATGGCGATATACACAAGAACGGCTAATAGGCCCTTGAACGACAGTAGCGCCTAAAAGAGCCAACAGTCGCACGTCCACAGAAAAATTAATAAAAATAAATTAAAAAAAATTAAAAAAATCAAACCAATGAAATTCCAACAATCAGTGCCAAAACTTGCCGCGCCCAATAAATCACGTCCAAAAGCTCGTCCTTTTCGCTCCAGTCGGCGCTAGCTCTGGACGCGATTTATTTTTTCTCAATTTTGCGATTTTATTTAGATTTTAATTTTCGTTTTAAAAAAAAATCAAGAAACCATAGAAAATAAAAATTCCCAAACAAATCGCGTCCCTGAAGGCTTTGAAAAATATGCGAACGACATCGCTGGAAGGCTCGACGAAAATCTGGGCATTTTTGGTCGGCGATTTGGAGCTCATTTTTCAATTCGGGTAAAAAACAGCGTTTTACGAAACGGGTATCCGTATCCGTATCCGTGACCGTATCCGTAACCGTAGCCTCAAAATTACGGTATTGGAGATGTTCAAACTGATTCATATAGTGCTACATAGTTTCACCAGTGACAAGCTGCGTTGCCGCGAGAGCCACACAACACCCAATAACGTTGTTCGCGTACGTTGGGCGAGACGCGCAGCAGCTGACTGGCGAAGTAGGGGGGCGCACGGACAACGCACTCAAACCGGCCATGGTACAGCAAGTGGCGCTCGCTCGCCCACCCACTCGCTTTCTTTCGCGACCAACTGAATGCGGCTGCAGCACATGAACCAGCAATGGCTCATCGTTGTACTTTTTTTTTGAATTTCGAGACCGAAGCCTCAGGCGAGAGGAGGGGGGGCCTGCATGGGTCCTTGGTTACGTACCTCTGCCTTCTACAAGACCCATCGTCTCAATGAGAACTACGATCATTGGGCACAGTTTTGGCGTGAGCCCCTTGCCCAAGGGGGTTACTGTCTTTGGCAGTCTTGCCACGCTGAGGATGGAACTCCGCACCTTGCGGTTTGGAGCCAATGCCTAAGCCCAACTGCGCAACAGCCGCCAAACTTCTGGCTGATGCATGCACATGACGTGGGTACATCGGTTAGGCCGTCACAGTCCAAGTCAAAAGTTCGTCATTCGATGCCAGCTTGCTGCGACACCGACGCTCCGAGTCGAAAGTACAACGATTCCAAAGGTCTCAAAACCTCCCTGCTGACTCAGACGTGCCGTTTTCACAAAAAAACGCGACGATAGCGGGTGGAAGAGTTAGACCATTCCGACGACAGTGTAGCGGTCTCTGTGCTCTGCACTTGTTGTCGGTAGTGCAGGTACATGTATATGCACGCTCTTCTCCATTTCAAGCACTCGCTCGCAAAGACCCGTTTATCTTATCGCTCGTCCGTGTTGGTTTTCGACCCTGCATAGAAAGCTAAGCGTGGAAGCAACTAACTACAATGTATGTGACTACCCACGTCACCTGCAGGTCGCTCAGTCATTGAGAGCAAAAGTTGCGCAGATTCCGAAAAATCGAACGAAGCGGACAGCCATCATGAGCGATGTCGGAAAGAAAGACAAACGACCTCTGCTCGAACGGAAAGCCACAGCTGCGGACTATGGAGCCATGCAGACCGCTAGGTAAACGAAATTTTAACCAGTTATTCAAAAATAAATTCAAAAATTAAAAAATAACATTGTTCAGTGTGGAGAAAATCGAGCCTGCGCCACCGTCCGTGTCTTTCCTCAAAATGGTGAGTAGATGCTTATGGCACATGGCGGTATCATTCCTTTTACCCCGGGGCAATATTAGTGAGGACACTATATTCTGCAACTCTCCGTAGGGGCACTATTGGAAGCATACCTGTAACGGGGGGGGGGGGTTTGAGGGCCCCCGCTACAATGTATTTGTCTAACACCCCACCCCCCAGAATTTCTCAAGGGATTTTCTCTCTGTCTAAAACGATAAAAGTGAGTAAATAATAGCGCTTTCAGTGCGTTTCAGTGTATTATGTATGACCATAAAACAGCCAAATAACACTGTTATTTTGAGCCTATTTGGATCCATTTTGACGTCGCAAAAAGTAACAGTATAATTCAAAAGTGGTTAACACAATTTATGATACCCTTAGGTTTTGCACTTGCAGTTCCGATTTCTGCGCGGCTCCGATTACGTGCTGCTTCTCGTCGGCATCGCAGCGTCCTTGGCTAGCGGCGTCGCCTTTCCCTTTCTCTCCATGATCATCGGAGGTTACATGGGCCTGTTCATCGACGCCGAGCGCCTGCTAAGCCGGTTTGGCGAAGCCGACGACAACTCGACCGCAGCGGCCAAACTCGAAACCGGTTTCTCGATGGCGACCTTCTCCTCGCAGACGACGCTGTACGCGCTCTACAATTTCCTCTTTGGCGGCCTCATGCTCGTCGCGGCCTTCGTGCAGGTGAGGTCTCGAAAGGGGCAAGTCTAGGTTACAGGCGAGCATGAGCCCGCAACACAAACTAATTAGGGAACCTTTTAGAAAATGCGGTTAGGCCCGCAATTTGCCGATTTGATTCTGTGCGTGATAAAACGACAAACTGGAGAGAAAAATTCAAACAGCACTTCTTTCGTGTGTCGATAGTAGGAAAAAGTGTTGCGGCCATCTCCGACATGTTGTCCGGAGCCATTTTTTTTAGACAGTGTCTTGGGTTTGGGTATGCGAGAATCAGGTTCTGCGAATCCGCAAAGAATTTTTCCGCGCTCTCTTGCGACAGGACGCCGCGTTTTACGATCGGAACCAAACTGGAGCGTCAACCAGTCAGTTCTTTGAGTGGGTGGTAGAGCCGTTAAAATTCCCTTTTTCATTTTAAAAATTATATATTAAAAAACCCGGTTGATCCAGCAACATCGAGCGCTTCAAAGAGGGCATCGGCGACAAGCTCGGAATGCTCATTATGTACGTCGTGCGAATCTTCTCGGGATTCGCAATCGCTTTCGTTCTCAACTGGAAGCTCGCGGCGATTATGGCCATATTTAACGGACCTGTGTTGGCTGGCATTGGAAACGTTCTTTCCGGGGTAATGTTTCTTTCGGTGGTGTGCGCCTGTTGTGCGTGCGTGTTGCTCCGTGCCTGCCGCTGCGTGCGTGCCGGAGCGTGCGTGCGTGCGTGCGTGCGTGCGTGCGTGGTGCGCGCGTGCGTGCGTGCGTGCGTGCGTGCGTGCGTGCCGGTGCGTGCGTGCGTGCGTGCGTGCGTGCGTGCGTGCGTGCGTGCGTGCGTGCGTGCGTGCGTGCGTGCGTGCGTGCGTGCGTGCGTGCGTGCGTGCGTGCGTACTGGGGTGTGCGTGCGTGCCAATGCGTGCGTGCGTGCGTGCCGGTGCGTGCGTGGACGTTAGTTGTTGCGGCGCGCGTCTTCAGTTGGTGGAGCGGGTGTCGACTGCCAGCGCTGCGAGCTACGCGCGCGCCGGCGCGGTCGCCGAGGAGGCGCTCTCCTCCACGCGAACGGTGGCGGCATTCAACGGACAGAAGCGCGAGCTCGATCGATACGGAGGGGCGCTGGGCCGAGGCAGGCGGCAGGGCGTGCTCTTGGCCCTCTACCAAGGCCTGGGCGCTCTCAGCTCGATGGTGCGTAGAAAGTTTTGCATCGCCAACACAGCTGCACGAGTCGGTAAGCAATCGAGCATTTGGGGGGGGGGCGTCATATTGGCGCTGTTTGTCCGTTGCGGCGAGGATGAATTGGCCGTCGCGCGTCGCACTGGCAATGAGGCTTGAATCTCTAGCGGAAAGAGATTATGTGGTAACTGTGGTACTCTGTATGGGAACTAACGAACTACCTACGGCACTCTCCCGTCCACTTAGTCCTGACCTGTGCGTGCTACTTTTCGTTAAGTATTTTTTTAACTCGCAGGTGGTCGTCAACGGCTCCTACGGCGTCTCCTTCTACATCGGAGCCAATCTGGTCAACCAGGGACAGACCGATCCTACGACCGCCTTGACAGTAAACGAAATTTTGCTTGTTGTGCCTTGTATGTAATGTACGGTTATGGATGCCTCGCCCTTAAAACAGACAAGGCAGATTCACGCAGATCGCGCTCCAGCTTTAGTAGGCACGCAGATCGCGATCAAATTGTTTTACAAATTAATAAAAAAATACGTTTAGGTGTTCTTGGCGGTTCTGTTCGGTTCCATGTCAATAGGAGCAGCGGTGCCGCAATTCTCCGTGCTAGTCACTGCCAAGGGTGCCGCAGCCGCTGTGTTTGACGTCATCAGCAAGGTACGGTTGCAAACCCTAAGCCTAAATCCAAAGCCTATGCCTGTATGCCTGTACAGTTGTACGTGTGCATCTATGTCTACCAAACGAAACACTGTGCACCCTTTAGGTCCCAGCAATTGATGCCTACTCCGAAAGTGGCGAAAGGATCGACGCATGCAGAGGAGCGGTGCAGTTTTCCAACGTCACTTTTGCCTATCCGAATCGACCAAATGTTCAGGTAACGGCACGGAAGCACGCACCGGAAGGCACGCACGCACTGGCACGCACGCACACACGCACGCACGCACGCACTGGCACGCACGCACGCACGCACGCACGCACGCACGCACGCACGCACGCACGCACGCACGCTCGCACGCTCGCACGCACTCTCGCACGCACGCACGCACGCACGCACGCACGCACGCACGCACGCACGCACGCACACGCACGCACGCACGCACGCACGCATCGGCACGCACGCAGGCACGCACACACGCACGCTGGCACGCACGCACGCACGCACGCACGATTAGGCTTTGCGGAATGTCTCCTTCGAAGCGAGTCGAGGCAAAGTTGTGGCCCTGGTGGGTCACAGCGGCTGCGGAAAGAGTACGGTAGTGAAGCTGCTTCTCCGATTCTACGATCCCACCTCTGGAAAGGTGGGTGTGGCTTTGAGCCGGCTACTGCGTATGTAGTATAGTTGGTTAACCACCAGTCTTAAGTAACGCTGCGGAAATGTACATATACAATACAAGGTATACCTAAGTCAGCAAAACAAAGACCCATGAATTCTGCCTTTGAATTTCAAAATACCGTAGCCCATTTCTCCGCTGCGCAGTTGTTTGATCCGTCTTCTTCTCCGTTCGTCCGCTGATCTGTTCCATTCGCTCACCGCAGATCACGCTGGACGGCCAGCCGTTGTCCGAGCTGAACATCCGCTGGCTGCGCCGAGCGCTGGCGGTGGTGTCGCAGGAGGCGACGCTCTTCGACGTGTCCATCGAGGAGAACGTCCGCTACGGCTGCGAGGGCGCCAGCGACGCCGACGTCGTCCAGGCCTGCAAGCTGGCCAACGCGCACGAGTTCGTCTGCAGGCTGCCTCGGGTACGATTGGCGTTGGTCAAAGGCCCATTTTGTTTGTTTGTTTGTTTGTTTGTTTGTTTGTTTGTTTGTTTGTTTGTTTGTTTGTTTGTTTGTTTGTGTGGGTGTGTGTGTGTGGGCCGCTTCTAAGATCGCGGGGCCCGCCTCTCTCTGGTCACAATCGACCGCTGCTAGTGAGAGATGAGCACCCAGTCAGCCCGATCCTGGGGGGCCGGCTCCCCCAACGGGCCGGAATTGTCACTGCCGCCGGGTTGGTTCCGCTGGCCGGCACCCAGGACATACAGCTCCCAGAGGAGACCAACCTGCAGTTCAGACGGCTCCGACCATGTGCCTAGGCTAGCCTTAGGCTTGTCCATATCATGTCATGTCACGACCATGTCAAGGCCCATTCGCGCATCGGTTGGCTGGTCACTCTCACAATTGAAAGCCATTTGATGCATCAGTTGTCGAGTAAAGGAGCGAACAAACGAACGAACCATTGGGTTCTTTTCTGTCCGACTTGCCTCTGTGTACTCGTCGCGTACTGTGTACTGTGTACTGTGTACTGTGTACTCATTGACATGCGGTGAAATAGTTGGAGCGCTGAATGCTTCGCTGCTCCAGGGATACAAGACCATGGTTGGCGGACGAGGCACGCAGCTGTCAGGCGGCCAGAAGCAGCGGCTCGCCATCGCCAGGGCTCTGGTGCGGCGTCCAACCATCCTTCTACTCGACGAGGCCACTTCCGCGCTTGACTCGGAGGCAGAGACAATGGTAAATCGACGCGCCAACGTGTGCCAACGTTCAAGACCTTTTGTTCCACTATGTAGGTGCAAGAGGCGCTTGAGCTTGCCAGCCGGGAGAGAACCACGATAGTCGTCGCTCACAGACTGTCGACGATAAGAAAGGCCGATAATATTCTGGTACTGGAAGGAGGCGAGATCAAAGAGAGGGGCACGCATGAGCAGCTCATCGCTAGAGAGCATGGAGTGTAAGTCGAGTCGACCCAAAGGCCAATCGAATGCTGATCTGTTTGTTGTGTCTCTAGAAGCTGAGAATGGTGGCTGCTGGATTAAGGGCACGCCCAAACGTAACAGTAGCACACCCATCTCTATGACGACTTCCTGTCTCGAAGCACATTAGCCACTAAGGCCGCCAACGACCTTCGGTAGAGCGCAATCTGAATCTAGACTCTAAGGCAGCGACACTACGAGAAAATCCATTGCCGGGCTGAAATTTTCGTTAGTGGGTCAAGGCCTATCAACAATCTACTTACAAATGCGCCGCGCGCACGGGTATATTTGTGTGTGTGTGTGTGTGTGTGTGTATATGTTTGCTTCGAGTAAACTCGCGAACCGCTTGACGTACGTACGTGCACGCGAAATGGCTCGATCGAATCCTCGCGACCCCGAGATGGTCATGGGCAAGGTCGATTTTTGATATGCAAATTCGTACCGTAGTTATGGCGCATTTTCAAATGTTGCAGCACACATTAACACTACCAAACGAATTGCACATGGATGAATTGCATATCAAATGACTCGCCTCGACGTCACGAGTCATTTGCATGTGCTCCCGCATAATTATGCAAATGAATACTGTAGTTGTGGTACATTGTACATTGTACTGTACATTGTAGCTTTCCTAATTGGGAAACTTCCAGAACGTGTGCAGGCACGCACGCACGCAGACGCGTGCAGGCACGCACGCACGCACGCACGCACGCACGTGCACGCACGCACGCATGGGAGTGCGCGCACGCACGCACGCACCCCCGCCCGCACGCACGCACGCACGCACGCACGCACGCACGCACGCACGCATGCACGCGCGTACGCACACACGGGAGTGCACGCACGTGCGCGTATGCACGCACGTGCACGCATGCACGCACGTACGCACGCATGCACGTACGCACGCACGCAGACGCGTGCAGGCACGCATACACGCACGTGTACGCACGCACACATGCATGCACAGGAGTGCACACACGCACGTACGCACTGGAGTGCACGCACGCATGCACGGAAGTGCGCACGCGCACGCACGCACGCCAAGCACACGCACGCACCCACGCCAAGCATGCACGCACGCACGCGCGCACGCACGCACGCGCACTCTCACTCACGCTTGTGAGTGCACGCACGCACGCACGCACCCAAGTGCGCGCGCGCACGCACGCACGCCAAGCACGCACGCACGCGCGCACGCACCCACGCCCAGCATGCATGCACGCATGCACGCACGCAAGCACACACGCACGTGCACGCACGCACGTGCAAGCACGCACGCACGCACGTGCGCACTAACGCACGCATGCACACACGCAGATGCGTGCAGGCACGCACACACGCACGCACGCACGCACGTGCACGCATGCACACACGCATTGGAGTGCACGCACGCACGGCACGCACGGTAGTGCACGCACGCACGCACGCATGGGAGTGCACACACGCATGCATGGGAGTGCGCGCATGCACGCACGCACGCACGCACGCACACGCACGCACGTACACGCACGCATGTGCACGTATGCACGCACGTGCACGTATGCACGCACAGGAGTGCACGCACGTGCACGCACGCACGCACGCACGGGATTGCACGCACGCACGGGAGTGCACGCACGCACGCACGCACGCACTTTCGCACTCACGCATGCAAGCACACACGCACGCACGCACATACACACACGCACGCACGCACGCACGCACACAGGAGCACAGAATTTGGGCCGGTTTCTGTCAACGGGGTGCACGCCTTCACGATCAACAGAGGAACACAAAATTTGGGCCAGTTTCTGTCAACGGGGTGCACGCCCTCACGATAAAAAGAGGAACTCAAAATATGGGCCAGTTTCTGTCAACGGGGTGCACGCCCTCACGATAAAAAGAGGAACTCAGAATTTGGGCCAGTTTCTGTCAACGGGGTGCACGCCCTCACGATAAAAAGAGGAACTCAAAATATGGGCCAGTTTCTGTCAACGGGGTGCACGCCCTCACGATAAAAAGAGGAACTCAGAATTTGGGCCAGTTTCTGTCAACGGGGTGCACGCCCCATGGACAAAGGGGGAGCATGGAGTTTGGGTCCCTCACTGCTGACAACTGTCCTAAGGAACATTCGCCCACACAAGTAAAAGACAAAGCTACGCATATCCTTGCGCATTATCATCACTTCGACGTCATATGCATATCAATTGCTTCATGCCTTAATGTATACATGGCGGCCGAAGGCCGCGCGCGCCTCTAGTGAACCCAAAACCTCTACCACTACCTAGGCCGTCCGCTACCCAGCTGCGAATGGACGCTGAATGCTGGAGCCCAGCAATGTGCACCAAAATCGCCAAAGATAATCGTGATCGTCTGTTTTACCAGGTACCGTTCTTTGGTGGAAGCACAAGCTCTCCTTACTGGCACCGCAGACTACGAATCGGCTGGAGAAACAGGTGCAGCATTTGTAAATTTTCACAAATAAGTACTTAATGGACCATACATGGTCTCGTGCTGAGACAATTGCATCAAACCGTCTAGGAAATGTTGTGACTTACCGTCGCCAGCGATATTTTGGTGCACAATGCAAATTCTGACTGGTTCCCTTTGGGCCTTGATGTAACCCTGGGACTCAGCGAAATTCCATTCAAAATGTTTAGGTTGACTGCATAGAGTCCCCTCCAATAGTGCCCTCCCCCGTGTAAGGAGAGGTTGAAAGAATAGTGGCCCGGGGATTTGCGGTATCTTTAGCCAAAAAGGCGAGAGGACGCTCGAGCTCGTCTCTGCGTGACACCTCGGCAACATTAACCAAGGCTGAAGACCTCAAGTCACAAGGGGTATGGGGCGTACGACGTATACGCACGCAGTAGAGACATGAAGCAACGGTAGTATGGTAGACCATTGGACTAGTATTATGACATGCAACTCGACTGAACGATACGACTGATTATCGTATCATTTAATCACATTGTAGTTGCTAGCCTGTTAACCGTTAGTACAGACACATAGGTGTGGAACTTGAGCTGTAAAAGCTACACAAAAACCCGGACAAAAAAAACCGGCAAAAACCCGGCAAAAAACTCTGCAAAAACCCAGCAAAAACCCGGCAAAAACGGACGCTCAGGAAAGCGCGGAAGACAAGCAAGCCAAGCCAGTTGGTTTGCTCAGGATTATTGCAGCTGCCAAGCCCGAATTGTGCTTACTGGCCAGTGGCTGCTTTATGTACTGCCTTTTTGGACTCTACACGCCGATCCACTCTCTGATCTACAGCAAATCACTAGGGGTTGGTTCTGATTAAAATTTCGGTGTTGATTTTGATTTAAATGTTGAGTTTCGAAAAATCTAGATGTTCTCCGAGCGAGGCGACACTCTACTCAGCGACGCCTTGTTCATAGGCATCGCTTACACCGCCATTGGTCTCTATGGGGGACTGACGAATCTGCTCGGCGTAAGAAATGCGCACCAAAATATTTTTATTTACATTCGCGTTCTTTTTTTGTGACATTTTAGTGCCTCTTATTGGGTTGCGCAGGAGAGAAGTTGACCATGCGTCTGCGACTGCTGGTCTTTGGGAACGTTCTCTCACAGAGCGCGGAGTATTTCGATGAACCGGCGCACTCCACTGGCCGCATTTGTGCCCGCTTGGCCACCGACGCTCGCAACGTGAAATCGGTGAACAGTTTGGCACGCACTCAGCGGCACGCACGCACGCACGCACGCACGCACGCACGCACGCACGCACGCACGCACGCTTGCACACAGGTCTGTTTGAGGTCAGGAGCTTTGTTTGTAGGCGATTGACGCTCGTCTGGGCAGCGTGTTTGCAGCCGTGATCTCCTTGACCCTCGGAGTCGGCATCGCGTTCTACGTCAGCTGGAAGTTGGCGCTGTTCGCTTGCATCCTCTTCCCGCTCATCAGCGCAGGCGTCTACGCCGACGCCAAATTCCAGGCTAGCATCTTCGAGAGCAACGCTCGCATGATGGAACTTAGCGGCCAGGTACAACGCGGCTGCTCCTATGGTGTGGTTCTGCAGTGCGTAGCGCGTTCAATGTTGTCCCAATTGAACCCTGGGGAAAATTTCTTACTCCAAGGGGGCTGGCGCGGCTCTTAACTTGGACTCAAACTCGAGATTTTAGAGTTTCGGATGCATGCTAACCGGCATAGCGATGACACAAAAAAGTTAAGAACTAAGAAATGGTACAATTACCTGTTGTAAGCATCTAGCGTAACAAAGCCATAGAGTTCTACACAATATGGACGGGACAGTCTCATGCCAAAGCACAGTAATCGGTGTCTGTCGCCGCTTTTCGTCGTTTCCGACGTTGGGTTCTTGCGGGGCAGCGTAAAGAATCGGCCTCTTGTGCTCGAGGTCGTGGGTTCGATTCTTGATGGACCCACTAGACCGAGGACTTTCCTTTCGATGGATTTTCTCGTGCCATCGCTGCCCTAGATTATACAGGGTGTCCCAGCCTCGACTTAACCTCTTTGTTCAAGTGTACATCTCAGGGATGGGTTTTGATGAAATTTTAATCGGTTGTAGTAATCAGTCAAACTTAGATATTCTCCAATTTTCAGTGAAATCCATAGCGTTCCTCAAAAGTTGTGCGCAAAACAATTTTGTATATGGTAAAATGCGTGTTTTCCTAAACTGTAGTGCTGTTTTTCAAACTGCACAAATTTTGTTTGCGACAATGTCGTGGCAGAAATTATCGTTGGAACAGCGCGTTTATGTTGTAAAATAATTTTACAAAGCGGAAAATCAAGCTGAAGTTATTCGCCGATTCAAAATTGAATTCCCAACGACCAAAGTGCCATCGAAGCAGACCATCTTAGTGACCGTGAAGCGCTTCGGGGAGAGTGGCTCAGTTGGCTACCGTCCTCATCCAATGCCAAAGCCAAAGCCAAACTTAAGGAGTCCATCGAAAACGCGTCAGAGCACTTAGATGCTGAGCTCTGCTCGAAAATCTGCAGATCGGTGATCAAACGTTGCGAAAAATGCGTTGATGTCGATGGCGGTCTTTTTAAAAACTCAAACCATGTTCGATTTTACTGAAAATTGGAGAATATGGAGAACAACAACCGTTTAAAATTTCATCAAAATCGCATCACCCATCCCTGAGGTGTACCACTTGAACAAAGAGGTTAGGTCGAGGCTGGGACACCCTGTAGATGCCTGCTAGCGTTGACACTGACTCAACAACAATGGGTTCTTGCGAGACCCACTGCAATCACTGCACTGCACGCACGCTTAGGTGGCGACGGAGGCGATCGAGAACGCGCAGACGGTGCAGGCGCTGACGCTGGAGCGCGTCTTCCAGCGCCGGCTCGGCCTGCAGCTGCGGCAGCCGTACAGGGACGCGCTGAAGAAGGGCTGCTTCCAGGCTCTGAGCTACGCCGTCGCCTCCTCGCTCTACGTCTTCGCCTACGGCCTCGCCTTCTGGGTGGGCGCCCACTTCGTCTCCACGCGACAGCTCACCTCCACGCAGGTCTTCATGTGCGTGCCTTTGGCTCTGGTCGTTTACGACGCATGCCCCTGCGTCTGGCAATTCCGTGAACCCTCCTATGTCCATGTAGAGGGCCAGAGGAAGAGGGCACCTACAGTTGATATGGAGCAGTTTTAGCAGCAGCAGCAGAGAAGTTTTATATGGAGCTAATAAAGTAGAATGGGCACAGGGAGAGCACACAACTGATCTATCGTTCCATCTTGTATTGTTATGTATTTTTGGATTATTTTCAATGAGTTACTACCGTCAACTGCGCAGCTCAACAAAGTCAAGCTAATCTTGTCAAAAGAAGCTGGCCTTCCCACTGCACCAAAGCGGCGTGTCGAGTCGTTCAGACCGTACCCTAACCGTTTAGCGCCATCTACGCGGTTGGAGACAGCGCGGAGTCGATAGGCAGCGCGGTCACCTACCTGCCCGAGTACTTCAAGGCCCGCTTCGCGGCCTCCCTCATCTTCGACATGCTGGCACGCAAGCCCACCATTGACGCCATGTCGAACAAAGGAGCGAAACCTGTGAGTGCCCTGTTATTCAGTTCAATGCTGTGTAGCTGTGAGAAAGAACTGAAATACCGTACGCTCGCATCGCCGGCTCACTGTATAAAATGGCGTCTTCTAAAAGTAAATGCATTCTGCGCTTTCTCGAAAGCCACGAAAGTCAATGCAAGAAAAGCTCAGCCCAGCTCTTTCTTTAGTCGCTGAAGGGACGAGTCACCTTCGACGCGGTCGACTTCAACTACCCTTCGAGAAGAGAGGCGGTCGTTCTCAAGGAATTTTCGCTCTCTGTGGAGCCCAATCAGACGCTGGCGCTCGTGGGCGCCAGCGGCTGCGGCAAGAGTACGGTAGTCTCCCTTTTGGAACGCTTCTACGATGTCCAACACGGCCGCATCGTGCGTTGCTTTGATTCTCGTGGCTGCATGCTCTGTGTGCAATAGGGATGAGCATGGGCCGGGCCGGCCCGCCCCGGCCCGGCCCGGCCCGTGGGCCGGAATTCCAGGCCCGTTTTGCGGGCCGGGCCGGGCCGGGCCTGCGTTTTGAGGGTGCGGGCCGGGCCGGGCCGGGCCGGACGTTCTTGGCTGGCCAACGTAGATAGCTACCTATGTAATGCATTGTAAGTATCTGCGACTATTCTGCACCGTATTAGGTAGCAACTTTGTATTCTATGACGCGCGTCTTTCGCGCTCAAAGGGTGCAAAGGCCGTAAAATGGTTGTGAACTGCGATTCTGAGAGGTGGATGCGCCATTCCGTTAAATAAATCACGCCAATTGGCATACGGTATTTCAGTAAATTGTACACTGTAGTGACTGTACTTATTTCGTGTTGCGGGCCGGGCCGGGCCGGGCCTGGATTTTGAGGGCGCGGGCCGGGCCGGGACGGGCCGGACTACCTGGCGGGCCGGGCCGGGCCGAGATGTGCAGGCCCGTGCTCATCCCTAGTGTGCAATGTGTCGTAAATTCCACCAATGAATGCCCTGGGTGTGTGCTGTGCATTTATTACTTTAAATGAGGCAGTCTGAAAATTGATGGTAGCGTGGTGTGCACACTGCAGTGGCAAATAAAATACTGGCGCTGTACCACCTAAGTAGACCATCAACCCTCTACGATTAGCTCCCACCCTGGATTGGAGCCTTTCAGTTCGTTTGACACCATTTCCAAAATCGGGCCCCTCCCTGGAATGAACCAACGATGCGTCTGGCTAGGTACATGTGTACATCGCGCATGCTGCGATATTAACTGCAGTAGTGGCGCCGTTGTAGAATCTGGACAACCAAGACTTGCGGGCCATCAATCTGCGCCATCTGAGAGAGCAGATCTCGCTCGTCAGTCAAGAGCCGACCCTCTTCAATAGTTCAATCCGAGAGAACATTTGTTACGGTCTCACTCGTGACGACGAGGTCGGGCAGTCTGAAATTATAGCAGCCGCGAAACAGGCCAACGCGCATGACTTTATCACGACATTGCCGCAGGTTTGATGGACTGGGGTATAGATGCGTGCGTGCGTGCGTGCGTGCGTGCCTTGTGTGCGTGCGTGCGTGCAAACGGGAATATCTTCTCATGCTTCCTTTTTTCTTGCTCATTAACCGCTGTCGACCAGCAGGGCTACGACACGCTGGTGGGCGAGCGGGGCGCGCAGTTGTCGGGCGGCCAGAAGCAGCGCGTCGCCATCGCGAGGGCGCTGATCCGCAAGCCGAAGATCCTACTGCTCGACGAGGCGACCTCCGCGCTCGACGCCGAAAGCGAAAAGGTTCGCCTCCTTGCATATCAATTATTGACAGAAATGCAAAGAGAGGTGGATAGTATACCGCCCCGAAGGCACTATTAGAGTATTGTAGCATTTAACCGGAGCAATATTGCATCAGCTCTTCCGCGTTGTGAAAAAAGCAGACGCATCACCGTTGCAGGTGGTGCAGGCGGCGCTGGACGGCGCGCGACGCGGCCGGACGTGCGTCGTGATCGCGCACCGATTGTCGACCGTTCGGACTGCCGACCGCATCTGCGTCCTCAGCGCCGGACGCGTCGTCGAGTCGGGTGCGTCAAGGCGCCTAGGAGAATACTTGCAAATACCTGCCGTAAACATGCACTGTACAGTACCTGTTCATATGCGATCCGGGTCATCATGTGTAGTGGCGGGTGGGGTCGGGTGATGGGGGCGCATGTAGGAGTGGGGCAACACGCGGTACATCAAAGACAACAACCACTGCGTGAGCGCATGCGTGCTGAAACTCTGTAATGTGCTGCGGTTACAGGCACTCACGAGGAGCTGCTGCGAGCTAAGGGCCACTACTACAAGCTGAACTTGAAGCAGACGGTCGAATAGGCTTAGTTCCATCGAGTCGAGTAGGCTGTCGAGATCGAGTAGGAATATATGGTAGGTAGGCTTAATTTGAAGGGTAGAGCCGTTTGCAGCGGCCTCAGTCTGGTGGGATCGCGTCACTTTTATTCTACAGTACTGAGCATTTACATAGGTGCCGCATAAAACAATCTCGTAGAAGTTTGAGCACTATCGTGCAGAGCAACGTGAAATGTATTCGGGTGGACAATTCGGACAACTGTTGCGTTGTGAGATTGCGGGTCCACGCTTACTGTCAATCCTCAATGAACGCTTCTACACTAGGCGTTTATTGGATGGGGTGGGGGTATGTTTTCAACCGGCAAATGGAGTCGCAAGAGACGCAGCAGCAGTGAATCTGTAAATCTCCCTTTCTCAAGGAGACCAGAACGTGCGTCGGAGTGTCACACGTGCCGCTGGTCAGTCTTCCTCTCTGTCTCTGCCGAGGGACCGTGACGCATCACTTTCGCACAAAAGAGTGCATGGACAAAGACGTTGGGAGAGTGCAACGTACAAACGAACGGTACGGCGAAAATTTGAATGCGACCAATACGGGTCCAGCGAACTTTTCTCAGGAGTGGAGCACCGCTTGAGGAGCGGGCTGGGCGGTGAACGTGACCTGCGGCGCCGCCCGTCCCGCGTCGTCACCGCTCTTGCCGGCGGCGGTCAGTAATCGACGCAGAGCGCCACGCACGGGCGCGCTGAGGGCGGTGACGACGAAGGGGTTGACGAGGCAGAGCAGGTCCATGCCCGCGTAGTAGTAGACCATGACGCCGTTGAAGTCGTTGGTCACCACGAGCGTCAGCAGCGTGTACGCCATGCCGCTCGCCTGCAACGCCCCGACTGTCTTTCAGCTGTGTTTGGACGAGACACCACCACCACGCAGCACGAGGCCATCAGCAAGAAATCACGAAGATCGTGGGGCTCAGTATCACAACGACGTGGTTCTTCTCCCGCGAGGGAAGCAGTGGCGGGTCCAGAAATTGTTTTCGGAGGGGGCGAAGAATTTAGCGGAAGGTGGAACCCTGTCGAAATTTACAGATGCTGGGCCATTTCGGCGCTATTTTGGGCACCCAAGCACTGTAATACATAAAATCGGCGCTGCAGGCGAAAATTTTTGCGATTTTCGATCACCTACACACATTTTCATGCGGAAAAGTAGGTTCAGTGATCACGTTTCTTCTCCCAGCACTTCCCCCCCCATTCCCCCCTAGATTTTCGATTTCGGGAGGGAGAATTCCCCCTTTCCCCCCACCCTGGATCCAGCCACTGGAGGGAAGGTGGAGGTGGGCCGGCCACCTGGCGCGGATTTCGGGCAGAAGACCCGGAGCCACCCGATTCCGAGGCGATGAGAGCGTTCATTCTTCTGCCAAAGGGGGGGATTAGGGACTCAGTGACCTCCGTGGAGCGGAGTTGACCCCTCGATTACGAGCGCGCGGAGCACGACGCCTTACCACTGACCCACTCGCTCGCACAGAAAAACACGGACGTGCGCAGACAGGCGCTGCAGAACAGGCGGCACGAACGAACCGGTATGAAGATGAAGAGGCCGGAGAGGGCGAGCTTGACCTCGACGAGCTGCAGACTCGACTGACTGCCCCTGCCGGCCACGTGAGCGATCATCGCGGCGTAAAGGACGAACATTAGCAGGCAGCAGACGACGTTGAATACGCTCTGGAAGCACACATACCGTGCGTGCGTGCGTGCGTGCCAGTGCGTGCGTGCGTGCCAGTGCGTGCGTGCGTGCGTGCTTGTGTGCGTGCGTGCGTGCGTTCGTTCGTGCGCGCGTGCGTGCGTGGGCGCGCGCGTGCGTGCGCGCGCGCGTGCGTGCGGCGTGCGTGCGTGCGCGCGTGCGTGCGGCGTGCGTGCGCGCGTGCGTTCGGCGTGCGTGCGTGCGCGCGTGCGTGCGGCGTGCGTGCGCGCGTGCGTGCGGCGTGCGTGCGTGCGTGCGGCGTGCGTGCGTGCGGCGTGCGTGCGCGCGCGCCAGCGCCCACCATAGCGACGAAGATGTTGGGCGCGTACGGGTCCTTGTAGATGATGTAGACGACGCTGGAGTTGGGCACGATGCGCTCAAAGGTCGTGTCGACAAACGGCAGATAGAGGCCGTACGCCAGGAGGCAAGGCACGCCCCACTGGAGCGCCATCAGCCACTTCAGAGTCGAGCCGCTCCACACACTAGCGGATCCAGGGGTGGGGGAAAGGGGGAATTCCCCCTCCCGAAATCGGAAATCTAGGGGGGAAAAGGGGGGAAAGGGATGGGCGGTGGGAGAAGAAACGCGACTGGTGTACCTAGTTGTCAGCCTAAAATTGCTTGTAGGTGCTCGAAAACAGCAAAATTTTCGCCTGCGGCGCCGTTTAGATTCGTTAATCGTTACAAATGGGCCGATTAGGTGCCCAAACCACTGCCAAAATGGCCTAACATCTAAAAAGTTCAACAGGGTCCTCCCTTCTGCAAATCCTTCCCCCCTCCGAAATTTTTTTCTGGATCCGCCAGTGGCTCCACAGCTGAACTCAATAACCGCCCCTTTTGCGTGTCGTTACTGGCGCGAATCGCCAGATCGCTGGTTCAAAACCCTGCACTTGCACCAGTCCACTTGAGCAAGCGGCGAACGCCACGTCGGCCAGACGAACGCCACACAACGAAGTGATTTGTAGCGCCGAGCGTGGCAGCATTGTGGGATTTATGATGCACAACGGGTAGGACGGCAGGAACTCTTCCGTTTCCCAAAGGGGGCAAATCAAAACTGGTTGTGCCAACGATGGTCAGCGACATCGTTTGCCAAAACAATCATGTGTACCTTGTCATGCTTGTGGGAGTAGAGGATGGCGCTGAAGCGGTTCACGGAGAGCAACGTGACCCCCAAGACTTGGGAGACCGCTTGCTGCAGCCCTATCAGCAGACTCATCCGCGCCGCCCACTGAAAACGACACCGGCTAAACGATCAGCACGATCCTCGGTGCCGGACTGTCTATGTACATACAGTAGGTACCTACACGTATACTGCTGTGCATCCTACATACGTCGCGCCACAGAGAGGAGAATAGCCACAGCCCGCCCAAAGCTGTTCCTCCTCCATGAGTAGTGTCCCATAACAAGCGGTCACAACAGGCACAAAGGTAATGTGTACAGGCAGGCAGCGACCGGAATCCGCAATGGGGCAGCCCTACGGGGTCTAGCGTCGCGTAGAAGTCGAAGAGGAAGCCGAGGATGCGAGGGCGCGACAGGAGCCACTGGTGGGCGGCGGCCTCGAAGTCGGAGAGGGCGCAGGAGAGGCAGAGAGCGAAGAAGGAGGAACGCAGCCGCTCGTCGGCGCCTCTGCCGCGCCACACGGCCCTCGCGAAGACTGCGTAGAACGGCAAACAGAGCGCGTAGACGCAGGCTGAGACGAGAAGCTGCAGGCACAACCAGCTGCCGCTGCAGGCGTCCGTCATGATCTCTACTTGATTGTATTCAATCAGTGAAAGGTGAAATTGAGCGCGCATAATTGTCGGGTCGTCGGTGCACGCGCGCTACTACTGGTTGTTTTTTGGGCTCCAAGAAACTTCTGGGGCTCTCCACAACCGTCTCCAACACTCTATGCTTACACCGGCGAGTACAGCGCAGCACCCACAAGGCTCCTGTTGTTCTATGTACAATATGTCTTGACACAGGGTAGCGTATGGCCTAGTGGTAGAGAATCCGCCTCTTGCGCGCACGGTTCTGGGTTCGATTCTGGATGGACTCACTAGAACGAGTTCTTCCGTATACATGGATTTTCTTGTGCTGTCGCTGTACTACATTGCAGGTGGCGGTCTTCCGAAATCCTTTGGCTAATTATGCGGCTCTAGACAAGAAGGCGTCATGGAGATGGGTATGTCATATAGACCGTGGACCTCCAAGCGTTGCCCCAAACATTCCATAAGTCGTGTTGCACGCGCGAGCATTCTAACCATGCGTGCTTGCCAATAGGCAGCGCGCCTTGATAAATATGGCTACATCGCGTTCCCCTTGATTAAGCGCAATTAAGAACGTTCCTAATTCCCGCGCAGTTCGCTCACACAACGTAACGCAGAACGTATGTGCATATGTACAGTATGCATGTATGTACAACGCACGACGTGTTTGGAATGTGCAAGCCGACGCAACAGAAAGGTTAATCGAAATTTCGAACTAGTAGTAGCAAAATAAAACCCTCACTCCCTATTAGCGTGCACCTTCTAGAATCAAGCTCTCTTCTAGGGGGACTTTTCAGTTCGTTATTGGGATTGTTGTTGTTGGATTTGGGGCGACGCTAGGAGGCCGTCAATGGCCCATGTAGCCTACCCATCTCCATGACGCCTTCCCGTCTAGAGCTTTCGGAAGAACGCCATCTGTAATCTAGGGCAGCGATGGCACGAGAAAATCCATGGAAAGGAAAATCCATGGAAAAAAAATTTGCCCTTTGCCTCTACAATCACTACATACAACCAAGGGGGGTGGGCAAATTAGGTATGTATAGATTACATTACGGTAATATTGCTTTGGGTACGCTGGCACCCATGCGTGAGTTGTAGCAGCAGTCAACGGAGTTCGGTGCAGGTACTCGATTCAGTGTCCATTCGACTCATAGTGCGTCACTCGCGTGCGCGCCAGTAGGTGCACAAGAGGATAAAAACAGTGCCATGAGAACGAGCGCACCTTGGAACGTCCCCAACTTGTGCTCGGTATCACGCCCGGTCGCACGACGCAATCACAAAAGAACGCAAAGCGACTCTGGGAAGACTCACAGAAACAGTAAAAACCAGCAGAGAAAAAAATTATGTCACCCTCATCACATATGGAACTTGTGTAGGAGCGAGAAGGTGTCATCACAGGTCAGGTGCTTGTGACTGGATGACATTTGCAGTATGAAACATCGTATATGCCACTCTAGCCTACTAGTAGACAGCGGAGAGCAGAATTGAAAGTGCATTGCTGTGTCTACTTTAGCTTCTTTGGGAGCTCTTGCGTCGCACTTATGCTACTGTAGTAGTATTGGTAGCGTTGTGGCTATCTGCTGATGCATGGGAAGCTTTCTCAACGTCATCCGACTTCCCAGCAATTTTGTTGAATAGCTGCGAAAGTGCTTCCGTCGCGCCCTTTCCTTTCTCCATGATATACTCGAAAGCGCGCTTAATCTTGTTCCACACTTTCGTCAGAATGCCCTCCTCCTCCTCCTCCTCCTAAGCAAACACTAATTATTTAAAATTCAAAATTTCGGCTACAGCAACCTCTGCGTCGTCCGTGTCTTGTTCTGGAGGCTGTGTAGTCTGCGCCAATGCCAGCACAACCAAAGACAGAAAGAGAAGGAATCTAAAATTCAGACACTTTTCAAACCTACGTACATTACCGTACCCGTCAAACCGTCGTTCGTCAAAAACAAAATTTTAAAGGCGCATTTTCGGTATTTAAGAGTCAAATTGCGACAGAACCGACTTACGTTGTCGACTTTCTCATTGTTTCCAAGGTGGAACGGATCGCTTTTCCTGGCTTGCAAATAAAACACGACAGGATATGGTTTTCCTTCGCTGCTGCTACTGCCGATACCGATACGGGCCGTCGTCGACAATCGACGCTTAGACGCTTAGAAACGAGAAAGCTGGGACAACACTGGCCTGATCTGTCCGTGTAGGTGGGGAATAGCAGCGCTGCACATCATGAGCATACGCGCGTAGCTACAACCCTTGTTCGTGCGTTCATGTACGTTTGTGCGTCGGCTAGAGACCAATTGACATGCAGCACACCGGTGGGGATGCGCAATCGCCCGCCTGTGACACGACGCGAAATGGTGGGCGGTTCTTCTGCCCTACCGCAATTGAAACGTTGTAAGGGGGGGGGGGGGAGTTGCTGCGAAATCCAATCAACGTGCAACCAAAGCACGCCGTCTGACACAGTTGTTGGCGTGCGCATTACATGGAGTTTGTTCAGACCAAGAAACTGTCCAGAGGGAGAGCACTAGAGTTTTTGAGCTTTGAATATCTGGGTGAAGTTTCGCCAATGTCCGTCCTCTGATCCCGTCGTTTGCTGGGGACTGGAGAAGTTGAAAGGCTATAGAAAATTTTCGATGGAGAAGAGTTGGAACTGAATACCCCATCTCATCCCCCAGTTGTTGATGGGGGTAAAAGTGGAGCGCGGAAAAATGCACTCACAGCGACAGAGACACACGACACACACAATCAAAATAACACAATCAAAAAGAAAAACATAAAACTAAGCAATAAAACGCTGACATGCTTACACATGCTATCTAATCCATCCACCTTACATGCGTGTCTAAACATCGAACTGCTGAAGTGAAATTATACAGAAGGTTCCTTGAAGCGATCGTCGCGCAACAAAACTTTCTTGAAACAAAAGGCCGATTTCCAATTAACCGGCTTCCGGCATCCGGCACCGGCGTCCGGCATCCGGCATCCGACACGTCAAACGCTTCGATTTCCAATTGTCCGGCTTTTCCGGACGGAGAGCTTCATACGCACGGGTCTCGTGCCGAATTCTTTTAAGAAAGTTACGGTACCAATTAGAATATTTTAACTGGCAGTGCACAGCGCTGGATTTCGCGTTGTTTTACAGCAATCTAAACAATTTTACAACAAAGGAAATGCAGCGTTTATTATGCGGATAGTGTGCAAACGCCGCAAAGCTACGAACAAAAAACATTCGCTTTCCCTGCTCTTTTCTCTTCCAACGGCGGCCAGCCAGTCGATAGCAAAACCGGCGGCACACAACAGACAACAAGTACCGGTCTCAACGAAACTACATTTATCGCGGATCACGTAGATAAATAAATTGAGCGGCGATTGGAAAGCTCATCAAAACACAAGTCATAATTCCAGCGAGGAGAATATACTTCAGCAGCTGCTAGCTGACCGCTGGCGAGCGGCGGCGCTGAAGGCGTACACGCTGAGCCCGGCTCCACCGCCTTGCTGCTGCCGCCGCCATTTCCCAGACTCGTAGCGACTGTTTTGTGAGAGGCGCCGTCAGCAGCGTGGACCGCGAAGCCGCCTCGCACGCAGTGGCGGCGGTGCCGCGGCGTTTCGGTTTCGTTTCATCTTCTTCCGCTGAACACTGGGCCGGGCGAGAGCGCCCGCGTCAGCGACAGAGTGCCATAGCCGTTTGCTTTCTCTACTATTGTTCTCGACCGTTGTTGAGCTTCTTTTTTTCTAAAAAGAATTGAGAGTTACAAGTTAAAAGAACCTGCTACACTTAACATTAAAATCGGCGTTTAAACAATGCGGCCAGTACTGTACTGCATGCAATCCGTACGAGACCCGCGGCTCGCCGCCGGTTTGAAAGCTTGCCGTACGGCAAAAGATGAAAGTTGGCCATGTCTGTCCGGCATCCGGCGGCCGGCTTCCGGCGTCCGGCAAGACCCGATTTCCAATTGTCCGGCATCCGATTTCCGGCCGCCGGATGCCGGAAGCCGGACAATTGGAAATCGGCCTAAAGTTCGATGCCGCACGATGCGGCAGCCAACAGGCAGCCTCCCACAACCAGAGAAATTAGACCAATCACTTTTTTAAAGCCCAAACTTTTTGGAGAAGCCTCTACACTCGACTCTTCATCATTTTCACATGTCCGTTTCTGCAGACGCATTTTCTAATAATAAATTAGGTTTTAGTAAGCTTTTTCGTTTATAATAGTCAAATACTGTGAAAATAACCACACCTTCTGAATGTATCCACTCAACTTTACCAACGCAGCATTTGTCCTTTTCAAGTATACGGAGGGAAAGTTCCCGCGCGCCAAATAGGCCGTCAACTCGAGAGTGTTCTTCAAGTCAAATGAAACCAAAATAACGTCACATCGGTTTAAAAAGTGTGTTTGCGCAGTGAGCATGTTGAGACGCGCAAAATAGTTGCGATGTTCGGACGAAATCATAGAGAATATCTTGGAAACGTTTGGTTCAATGTGCAACTTTCCACCTTTGGCGATCGCATTTCTGAGAAGTCTGAAGCAATTGAAACATTCGTATGGCTTCTGCTTTTGATGCGGCATCCCCTCTGCGTAAAAAATCCTAGATTGGCGCCAGACCCAACATCAAACTGGCGTGGGGGGGGGCTGGGTGCCGCCCCCTATTTGACGTTTTTCTTCCTTGTCCACTTGCTCACCCTGCCCACACGTACACAATTTCAAACCCCATGCGCCCCTTTCCAGTTCTCGGGACTCCCCCCCCCCCATGACTGCCTGCACTGACAATGACTAGTGCAAAGGAATGATCGTGCAGAGATCATGAAAATTCGGTGGAAAAAGTCCACCCAGGGGGGTCTACTATAAAACTAAAAATAAGAATAAGGAATAGAAATAGGAAACAAAAATAAAAATAGGAATTGGTTTTTTTCGGTACTATAAAATATTCGGTCGGATTTTTGTTTTGAAACAAAAATAGGAATCAAACTAGGAATTGTCGACAGACTTGTCGAAATTGTCGGAAAGCATTTATGTGGAAAATTCCGCCAATCCAAAGCAGTCTGTTGAGGTCTCAGAAACTGTGTTGGCTGTTGAACAAGATTTTAAACAAAAAGGAACTGCTGAGTAGCGAAAACGCGGAAATTGTCGAATTCGGCATGGTGACGAGCGAATGAGAAGATTCATGAAGGGATGGTGTCGCTCTTGCCACTATTCCGACCTGCACGACAACAGACGACGACGACGACGACTCCAGCAACAACCCAACCCGGCCTCACTGAAGGCGAAAATTGCCTGCACACATGCTGGCTGCTGGCTGTTCCGACAATCAGCTGTCAGAAGTGGACGAGCTCATCCGCCGGATCGTGTGCAAGGTGCTGTGCTGTCCGTTCTTCAGTGGCGGATCCAGGGAAGAGGGAAAGTTCCACCTCCCGAAATCGTCTGGGAAATCGCTTGTGGCGCCGTTCACTTTCGTTAATCGTCAAAAAATGAAAAAAAAGAATAGTTCAACCCTTCTGGAACCCACCCCCCTTCCGAAAAAATTCTGGACCCGTCACTGCCATTCTGCACTGCCCGTCACTGCACTGGCGGCAGGCAAGTAATTTGTCAGCTCTATCTTTACGTCGCTTCAAAATATTTGATCCACTTTAATTATTGTTACCGCAAAACCTGCGATGAGCCCCCCCCCCCCTGGCGTCTGCCATTTCGGTGATCCTCTGGGAGGGGCGCTACCGTAAGTCAAAGGTGCCACCCCTCCCCCCGAAAATTGGCCCAGGGAAGGGGTAAATCGCCACATTTTTCGAAAGCAGGGGGATTCATCGTGACTCTCGCATACCTGTAACCGGGTCTGGAAGTGTGGGGGGGGGGGGTAGACGTCACTTTTTGGGGGAGGGGGTGGCTGGAGCAAAAAGTGGGGGGTAGCTGGCCATTTTCTGAGTTATACGGGTACTTTTTGGTCAAAAATGGGTATAAATAGGGTCTAAACAGTGTTATTTAGCTGTTTTATGGTCATATAACACTGAAAAGCACTGAAATGCACCAACATTTACTCACTTTTATCGTTTTACACTGAGTGAAAATCCCTTGGGAAAATTCTGGGGGGGGGTTGGGGGGCGTTGGGTGGGTGTTGGAAAAATAGTGCGGGGCCCCGAGGTTTAGAGTCGCCGATTTAGAGAGGTTTCTATCGGTTTAAAGTGTCTTGCACTTCGCCCAGTGCTTACGTTATTGTTGTTGGAGCTTTTGCTGTTCCAATTCGTTAGTTCGGATGACCGAATCGGTCATTCTTAATTAATCTAACCACCTCTCTAGGTTCTTATTTTTTCAGGCCATATTCTAGGAATTCCTAATTTGCCATTCCTGTTTCCAAACTTTATAGTAACGGCCGTTTTGTTCAGCATACTCCTATTTTTGTTTTCCAATTCCTATTTGTGTTTTTATTTCCTATTATTTATAGTACCGAAATTGTAGGAATTCCTTATTCTTATTTTTGAAACGGGCATTCCTAGTTTTATAGTAGAGGCCCCAGCTCTTGCTTTTACAGAACATGGCTTATAAACGACACTCACTCGTATTCCGTTGCGTTTGAGTGCAGGATTCGGTCGTAGTGCGCATTTGAAGTGCTGTCTAAGAGCATGTCGATGTGGCCAGATGAAAAGTCACCCATCATGTCCTCAAGCGTTGCATAGGGTTTTGGAGTGACGGTGAACAAAAGTCTGGTTAGGAGCAAGGTCTGATACAAGCCAATCGCAACGACCAGGGGCGAAGATGCCAGTATCTTTTTTGGGGAGAGGTTAGCAGCTGGCTTTGAAGAGTACTCGTTTACAACGTATTGTTTTAATGGTCTACAACCAACAGTAGGCGATAAGTTTGCTTTGACCTGCCATATTTGCTCGAAGAAACCTACCGTTTTTTCTTCGACAGACCGCTATCTTTAATGAAAAAACATATGAAAAAAGACAAAAAATGGAGCGGCGCCCCACTCTGTCTAATAGGGAAACAGGGTAGCAGGTTTACTTCTTAAAAGAAATCTGCACTGCAAAGCTAGCATTAGCATAACAATCAACTGCCACTCTCCCTGCAGTCTTGTCAGAAATCTTTTCGGGGCGATCTGTAAACTTATTCTTTTCTTGAACAATTTTACTGTTAAGTAAATAAGCAATAGTACAGAAAGAAAGACATAAAACAGTGGAGAGAAGGGCTGAAATAAGAGAGAGGCTGAGCTCGTTGTGGAGATCTAGAAGAACACAGTGCATTACTCAAAATTTCGCAAGGATGCGCTTAAGAAATTTTGAGTTATGTATATTTGAAAAAAAAAGAATTAAATGCTGTGTAATCTTTAACTGACAATACATCAACACGCTGAAAAAAAGTAAAATAATTAGACGCACTCAAGGTTCACAATGTGTTCCTCTGGTCGCTTAACAAAGTATCCATACGCGTTTGACACCAGGGGATAGGAGTGGCTGAACTGTTTCAGCCTATCCCTTGTCAATCTGAACGTTCCATGGGTGAAGATGTCAACTGAGCCATTCTGCAAGTGCGCTGCCACGCCTGAATTAAAACTGCGTGGCGTGAAATTCCTCATGGAGCCTGAATTAAATTGAGACAGGCCAGTTATATTAGCTGACCACAGTTGACCTCTGAGTAGAGATGGTTTTGGCGAGTGCTTGCATATACTTACAGTTTTGCAAGGTAAAGAAACGTTGGTATGTATTTGCCCACCACTCCAACGTCCGCTCTCTTTGTGGTGCCTTCCAAAGCCATCGAATTCCACTTTCTTTAGAATGTACGGAACTTTGGCCATATCGAGAGCCAAGCCCAGAAATTCTGCCGTTTCACCCAAATAAGGGCAGTTGTTCGTTGGGACTAAACTCTCCAAGTGCGTAGCGCATTCGGACGTGCGGTGGACATAAGGAAATGCGCCCACGACAATGGGGCTAATATTCATTTGATTACGAAAAATGATCACACACGCTTATGCCATGCAATTCTCTTGGGCAAGTAAAAGCAACGCTGTTGCTTCACGTTCACCAGTTTCGCGTGGCGCAATTTGTCCATTGAGTGGAGTGGGGCGCGTTCATTATTTGAACAGTACTGGATGTCTCGCAGCAACATTCTGTTGAACATTCAGCCATGTCATTTGAGACGAATGAAGCGAAATTGATGCAAATTCCATGATGGTCGATGTGGGTGCATGAACTACAACAAGGAATTGGTAAGAAAGCGGTAAAATGGCCATGGTAAATTTGCAAAATTAATTTTGAAATTATATTTGGCTTTTTCATGCGCAATTTTTAAAAAAATTCAAACAACTACTTAATTTTTAGTTAAGAGACAATGATGGTCCGAATTATTCTTTTAACATTGTTTGCTTTTTTCATGTATGTACACTTAACTAAAATATTACTTGGAATTATTTAGTTAATTTTTTTTGAATCAGCCAATTTTTGACATCGCTAGTCACGCACATCGCTGACGCCACCGACAATGGAGGTGCTGCACGAGGACTCAAGGTGCATGAGTCCTTTGGCTCAAAGAACAACGGTTGCAATGTGTGAAACAAATTTGCTGTAGAAGATAAAGATAACCTTCTGTGTCTGCGTCTCTCCGGGCAGCGTATGGCCTAGTGGTAGAGAATCGGCCTCTTGCGCGCACGGTCCTGGGTTCAATTGTTGATGGAGCCACTAGATCGGGGACTTCCCTCTCAATGGATTTTCTCGTGCTGCCGCTGCCCTAGATTACAGATGGCGTCCTTTGGCTAATTATGCAGGGGCTCTAAACGGAAAGGCGTCATGGTATGCTACATACGGTAAACCCTGTAATTAGCCCCCTGGGGACTAATTGTTTCGTTTGAGGTCTAGGAGGGTGTATAATTATAAGGGGCAAATCATAGGGGGGGGGGGCTAATTATAGGATTTACGATATATGGGTCATTGACGGCCTCCTAGCGCTGGCCCAAATCCAACAACAAGTAACACAACAGCGTCACCGCACCCTAAAACGTTTCAAAGGCCATGGCTGGCCATCAAAGACGGTTGCGACGGCATCTGGTTGCGATGCGGTCATTTGGCACTGGCAGATTTCGTTTATCGTTTCAGCCCGTTTCGAAAGCCAGTCCCAATAGCCAGTCTGACTTTAGCACAGCTATAGGTGCACCTTACCTGAGCGCACAGTTTAGTAGCAAACAGAAGCAGGCAGCGCTAGAAATGACTAGCTGTGCGAAATGTGCGCTTATATTCTCCTTGGCCGTCATCACATCCATCGTCGGAAATGCTCGCTGCCAAGAAGACGCGAGAAGCTATGATGGCCAAGCAACGTGTCATGAAAGTCAGCACGCTTGCATTCGTAAGTCTACAGTACCTACAATCAGGCTTGGGCAGAATAAAAAAAACTTAAAAAAAAAACTGGAAGCTTTTTTTAAGTTTAAAAAAACTGTCAAAATGGTCCAAAAAGTGCTAAAACAAGGCGAAAACGTTGGTTTTAGTGCGTTTAGACCCTATATATAACTACTTAGTAGCAGCTTGAATGAGCTAAATAACCACAATTAGCACTATTGGAGGTGTTCTGGAGGCTGTCAAACCAAGTCTCGACCGTCATAGTCGTATCCAACTCAAGAAAAAACTATCAGTAGTGAAAAAGTTGACTAATTTTTTTTTAATTAAAAAAAATAAAACATTTTTTGCCCAGACATGCCTTCAATCACTTGCTTCGATGTAAGAAAGAAGGATTATTATGGTCGAATGCAGGAGAGTGCAACAAGTTGGAGGACCACCTGTGCGAAGCGTACCAAGAGTGCCAAGGCCGGGCAAAGAAGGCAAGATTCTTCTACGTCTGCAAGGACCACACCGCCGCCTACACTTTTGTGTGAGATTCACATTTTAAACTTCCTGTACGCGTAGACGCAGACATACCCAGTGCCTGCTGCAATCTGCAGTTATGCAGTGGCTTGCAAAGCCCGCTTGCTCGAGTAAAGTTTGATGGAAGGATTCTACTAGTAGTAATTGTTATTCTGTTGCTTCTTACTGTTTTTTTTTAAATCCTTCAAAAAGCAATTAAGGAAAAATTTGCAGGGGGCTGCAAAAAAGGAGAATATGTGACACTCTATTGTTGAAGTCCAGTTTGAAAAGAAGTGGTATTAAGGCATATAGCCCCACTGATTTCTAGCCACTTTCGCATTGAGCTGATCAACTCCACTTTGAACAAACCAGGTATAAAATCCGAACCAAGCACAGCAACAAGTCACATATTCGGCGATTTTTGTGTTCACTTGCAATGGAAGGAAATGTGCAGCGAAAATTGCGGCAACTGGAACTGACTGACATTTACATAGATTGAGTGTGAGAAATTAGCACATGCCCCATGGAACCCCATGCACACGCACGTACGCATGCACGCACTCACGCACGCATGTACGCGTGCACAGACACACACACGCACGCACGCACGCATGCACGCACGCAGCACTCATGCAAGCATTAGGGCACTACACAAATGTTATTCGAACAGTTCATTATTGGGTGGAATGCCGGAAGGTAGTGGAGCAGGATTGTAGTACGTATATGTGCCTCTCGCCTACACATCGTACATCATCAACAACCGACATTGCAAAAATTTTAGCAGGGGACCAATTGATTCTGCAGGAACTTTAGCTGTGTCAGGTCCATGGAAATGGGCAATGACAACGTCTGAGAGAGATATATGAGTTGATGGACGTTTGCGACGTTTTGGCTTGGCTGAGTGGGATGGCTCGCACAAAAATCGCCGAAAATGTGACTTGTTGCTGTGCTTGGTTCGGATTTTATACCTGGTTTGTTCAAAGTGGAGTTGATCAGCTCAATGCGAAAGTGGCTAGAAATCAGTGGGGCTATATGCCTTAATACCACTTCTTTTCAAACTGGACTTCAACAATAAAGTGTCACATATTCTCCTTTTTTGCAGCCCCCTGCAAATTTTTCCTTAATACAGTGTTTTTTCGAAAGATGAGGGGGTTTCAGTAATTCAACGAACGCAAGCATGCACGCACGCACGCTCGCATCCTCGCACGCACGCTCGCACGCTCGCACGCACGCACGCACGCACGCACGCACGCACACATACGCACGCACACGTTCACTGACGTAGGTTAACACATAATGTACCTGTGACTGAATCGAACAAGGCAAAATTGAAGTAAAGCAAAGTACCAACAGCCTAGCAGACATACATGCGTGAATGCACATGCAGTTGTGCTATATTGCTGCGTCAGAGCATAGTGATGTAAAGCATGGAAATGATCACCATGACTAGACGGCCAACTTTTGTGTTTTTGCCAAAGTGATCGGACCTACCCACATAAAGAATCTTGCGAAGCAGCCCATTTGTTGGTGTGCGTGCGTGCGTGCACATCTGTAGTGCCATATTGGTTCGTCGGAGCATAGCGGTGTAAAGAATCAAAATGATCTGCACGTGCAGGCGGTCAACTTTTGTGTTTTGGCCCAAGTGAAAATATTTTGGTGCGTCGGATCGTGTTGACTTCAAGGAATGAAATGTTCTACATCGAAGGGCGATCAACTTTATTATTGATGTTTAGGCCATCCGACCTAACCACACCGAAATATCGCCAATTTCCGTTGTCGATATAATGGGGGAGGTATTTTGGTGCGTCCAATTTGGTCCAATTGTTGAAAGTAACATAAGTCATGTCATGGCGACCAACTTTCTCCTTTACAGCGAAGCGCTGCGATGTACCGTTAAAGCGCCTATAGGGCACAAAATTTGTGGCCAATTTCCAAGAAAATCAATCGATAATCGGATAAAATCGGCAATTTCTCGAGATCGGAACTAAGTGCACACAAATCCTTTGGCATGCAACATTGCCATCACTAGCCGGCTACACATACCAAGTTTCATCGCCATAGGCCCTGGCGTTCGCGAGCGGCGCTCCAAAAACCTGGCGGAGAACATGAAAAAAAAGCCGCAAAATTGGAATATTTTTGGAACTATCGACCCCTTACAGTAAAGCAAGGAAACGCGTTATGGCGCATTCGATGCCCCAGAAGAAGGCGGTTCATTTGCGCCATAACTCGTCGAAATCCGTTCAGGCAATCAAGAGTTATAGGCGATCGAAAAACCCGCATTGAGAAGTGGTCACACCCTGATTCACTTTAGGAACAAAGTCTTCGGACCATTCGTCAAGGACCCTGGCGCTTTATTGATTTTGTTGGGCATCGTGATTCTCGTGACCTGCTGCATACTGCCGAGCGGCTGCTTGCTCGGTCGGAGCTGCGTGTCGAGGAGCGAGGCGCTGCTGAAGCTGCGCGTCGAAGATCACACGACACAGCAGAGAGCCTGACCTGCTGTTGAGAACAAAAAAGCTGTGCAGTCACTAGCGGATCCAGACGGGGAGGGAGAGGGGGTCTCCCCCTCCTGTCAGCCCTGATTTGGGGAGAAGGAGGGGGAGAGATCAGGGGGAGAAGAAGGAAAGAAGGGCAAGCACAGAGGAAAATGGGCAGATTTTTGTGTTTTCCTTGGATTCTGGCACTCAAAACTTCAAAAGGGCAAAATTTTCGCCTGCGGCGTTGTGGTCCCCTTCCAACTCACGTTTGATTTGTAAGGGAGCTAAAAAATTCCGTCATACATAGTAGTGTAGTTTGTACGGTGACCCTCACCCCCCTCTGTCAGAAAATCCTGGATCCGCTAGTGGCTGCAGCGGTTGCACCATGCGTGTGAATATTTGAAGCTCGATGAGGCAGCGTGTGCTGTATCAGTGTGTGCCGACTACCGAGTGGTCACTTGGAATACGCCTTGGTTACACCACACTGGTCAGTCAAACCTGTAAAGGTACTGTAGGTTTATACTTCCGATATTTATGTATTGATATCCAAAATATCTATCGCATATGCAAAATATCCATCGCTCTGCTGCGATACAGTG
This sequence comes from Paralinhomoeus sp. GSCO2_6, assembly GCA_030248085.1. Classification (NCBI taxonomy): domain Eukaryota; kingdom Metazoa; phylum Nematoda; class Chromadorea; order Monhysterida; family Linhomoeidae; genus Paralinhomoeus; species Paralinhomoeus sp. GSCO2_6. Next base: position 103,193 of record JASAMY010002562.1, read on the forward strand.
TATCATTTACTCGTGTGCACACCTATAACACCTGCTGGTGCACTCACTAATATTGGGATGGTATGGGTTGGGTTGGGTTGGATTGGTTGGTTGGGATGGTTGGGATGGATTGGGTGCGCGTATGCATCATTCATGCATGTGTGTGTAGGCGAACGAGAAGAGTGACGTTTCCACTCGCTAGAGCATAGGATGAGCTGCGCTAGACTTCGCTCTCATCTGCACAATAGCCACAGTCTGTCATCCAGTTGCTTGGCGACATTGGCGAGCCAAACCACTCCGGCGTGGCTTGAACTTGCTTCGCCCTGGCGCCCTGACGTGTCGTGACGACAAGTGTCGACAATATAAGTGACAGAGCCGACCGAGCCATTTTGGCGGATGCGACATAGTTCCGATTGAAGTACAAGGGCTGGCTAGAAATTCAACTGACGTCAAAGTCAAGTTTAAAGGGACGCAATACAATCGCTGTAGCACAGTTGAGAAAAGGAAATCCAAGAAAAACACCACACAAGTCAGAACGGCAGAAGAAGCGGCAAGGTTCATCGTAACGACATGCAATCTGCAAGCCAGGCAGCACTCCTAGCCTGTGAGCTGGTACTTCTAATACCAACTGCGATACAGTAGCTGTGAAAATACTCAGTACATTCCCACACCCACACGCACGCACGCACACGCACACACACACACACACACACACACACACACACACACACACACACACACACGCACGCACGCACGCACACGCACGCACGCACGCACGCACGCACGCACACACGACTCACTTGACGTCGCACTTTTAGTTCTCACGGCGTCGTGCCTCGTGTCAGTGGGCCGCTGCGTCGACTCGAATTCAAACTTCAACGAGACACTTCCCAAAAATTGCTATCTCACCATGACTGCGTGTCAGAGTACGTAAAGTGCACTCCTTACCCTACACACCAAGCCACAATTATTGGCACCGAGGTGTGGTGCATGAATGGTACCGTTGTCAACCATAATGAGCCCAGGAGTGCTCTTTGGAATGCATGCATGCGTGGGTCCATGTTTGCGTGCGTGCGCGTACCTACGAAGCACAAACGCTGAAGACACTAAGGTCACTGCAAGGGCGAAGACAAGGCCTGCAGCGGATTTCGCAACCTCAACTGCTATCCCGCCCACTACAACTCCACGCAGCGGAGCGCCTCGAAGCTGATCGCCTGCGTGACCAAAGTCGACTTGTCGTGCGTGACTTGACTCGACTCGCCCAATCATCCAATCACTTTGACCACACGCCGCTTTCAGGGAAGTGGCCAACATGTTCGGCGGCCTCTTTGCTGGCGCAACCGCAATGCTCTTTTTGGGGCTTCTATTTCTGTTTCTCATCTGCTGCGTGGTGCCCATCGTGGGCGTGGTCGTCTGCTGCTGCGTTCCCGGCTGCATGCTCGCCAAGGCGGCAGCCAGGAAAGAGCAAGTCCTACCGCAACCGCGATCACATGTGCAGATGACCTGAGAACGATCGATATCACCAACCAGGAAAATTTAGCATAGGTTTTAGTTGAATGCTTGAAGCCAATTCTGACTTAGCATTCCGCGCTGCGTGCGCTCGGTTCTTGGTCAAGTATGGAGTACCAGGCAAAAGCGAACACGTCTGAATTCAAGAAGCGCCATTGCTGCGACCTGTTTTATTGATTTATTACTTGTTTAAGTACAGCAGTTTATTTGCTTAGCAACAAAATTTGCCCGGAAATGACACGCACTCCCGGAAATGACACGCACTACCAGTGAATTTGCATTAAATTCTACTACCTAATACATTTTTGCTGTTTTGAGACAAAGATAATGCCTGCATACAACCAGTTTCAAGTTTCATCTGCGGAGTAAATGAAACAATGTCCTTCTGTGTTATGTGCGCTTTCTCATTCACTATGCAGCACAATACAGCGACGAACGAGTGGGGTCGCAGATCACTGAGACTCGAGTTTCGTTTCGGCTCCGTTACTCAGTACCTGTATGTCTACGTTTGTGGCTCTGCAAATGGCGTTTGCGAAGCTCCAGAACGGAGGGGACTTGCCAGATGAGCAGCTGCAATCGAACTCATCATGTTCTTGAAGTATCGGGGGTGGGAGCAGGTTGGAGACCATTCCGAAAAGGGAAGGGGTGTCAGAAGGGAAAATGTATCTAAATAGGCCATTTTTGGCCAAAAATGGGTCAAAACAGGCTATAAATATTGTTATTTATCTGTTGCCGAGTAAAAACACTGAAAAAGACGAAATTCAAGTTGGAAGCTTTAGAGAAACACTGGGGGAGAGGGTTGGGAGGGGGAGGAGTAAATTTGCCGACGGCGGGGGTGGCAACAGATCTCTGCCTCGCCTGGAACTGTGCGTACCGTACTCTAGTTTTATTTGTGCACTGCCTTGATGCCTCCATAGCCTTCCAGAAACCCCAGTTGGGAACGTGTTGGAGTTGTGCGCGTCTCGTCTACTTGCTCCACTATATGACGCAACTCGTTGCGTTCCGTAAACACAAGGCAAAAGTCACCCACTACATACATGTAGGTATACAGGTAGGTCAGCGCGCGTGCGCAATCGCAACGGCGCATAGAGTCGTCAGTCAGCCTTACGCAATTGGATCAGCCTCGGTGTCCTTCTGTCCCCTGATAAGGAAGAAGCTGCGCGCGGGTTCTCCCGCGTGCACATGTGTGTGCGGATGCACGTGCACATGAATGTTGAGCACAAACACATAGCTATACACCGAACTTGAACGTGAACCACGTACGTACCGTGTCGTCAGGCTGTCGACTCCGCAGATGACGCTGAACCGAGCGCTCTTGCAGATAAGCGGGGCAGCGGGCACTGATTGCGTCAGTTTCTCCCTCTTGAAAAGCCGTTGGCGAGCAAACGTTCACCACTTTCTCTCCTTGGGATTCCAGAGACACCACCACAAGACAGCACGAGTATTGATAGTATTGATATCCATAGCACAGTATTGATATCCATAGCACAGTATCCATAGTATTGATATCCATAGCACAGTATCCAAGTATTGATATCCATAGCACAGTATCCATAGTATTGATATCCATAGCACACACGAGTATTGACCACAGTATTGATATCCATAGCAAAATATCTATCGCTCTGCCGCGATATTATTTACTCGTTAGATGTGCACCTAATGTATACCCGCTAGTGTCTCACTAATATTGTTGGGATGGTATCTAGAGCAGTGACCCATGGCTAGCCTTTGGACCTTCATGGGTGCGCGTATGCATCATTCATGCATTTGTGTGTGTAGGCGAACGAGAAGAGTGACGTTTCCACTCGATAGAGCATACAATGTAGGATGAGTTACGCTTGACGTTGCTCCCATCTGCATAATAGCCAGTCTGTCATCCAGTTGCTTGGCGACATTGGCGAGGCAAACCACTCTGGCGTGGCTTCGCCCTGGCGCCCTGACGTGTCGTGACGACAAGTCGGCAATATAAGTGACAGAGCCGACCGAGCCATTTTGGCGGATGCGACATAGTTCCGCATAGTTCCGATTGAAGTACAAGGGCTGGCTAGAAATTCAACTGACGTCAAAGTCAAGTTCAAAGGGACGCAATACAATCGCTGTAGCACAGTTGAGAAAAGGAAATCCAAGAAAAACACCACACAAGTCAGAACGGCAGAAGAAGCGGCAAGGTTCATCGTAACGACATGCAATCTGCAAGCCAGGCAGCACTCCTAGCCTGTGAGCTGGTACTTCTAATACCAACTGCGATACGGTAGCTGTGAAAATACTCAGTACATTCCCACACACACGCACACACACACATACACACCCCCCCCCCCCCCACCCCCACACCACACACACACACACACACACACACACACACACACACACACACACACACACACACACACACACACACACACACACACACACACACACACACACACACACACACACACACACACACACACACACACACACACACACACACACACACACACACACACACACACACACACACACACACACACACACACACACACACACACACACACACACACACACACACACACACACACACACACACACACACACACACACACACACACACGACTCACTTTTAGTTCTCACGGCGTCGTGCCTCGTGTCAGTGGGCCGCTGCGTCGACTCGAATTCAAACTTCAACGAGACACTTCCCAAAAATTGCTATCTCACCATGACTGCGTGCCAGAGTACGTGAAGTGCACCCCCTTCCCCTACACACCAAACCACAATTATTGGCACAGAGGTGTGGTGGATGAATGGTACCGTTGTCAACCATAATGAGCCGAGGAGTGCTCTTTGGAATGCATGCATGCGTGGGTCCATGTTTGCGTGCGTGCGCGTACCTACGAAGCACAAACGCTGAAGACACTAAGGTCACTGCAAGGGCGAAGACAAGGCCTGCAGCGGATTTCGCAACCTCAACTGCTATCCCGCCCACTACAACTCCACGCAGCGGAGCGCCTCGAAGCTGATCGCCTGCGTGACCAAAGTCGACTTGTCGTGCGTGACTTGACTCGACTCGCCCAATCATCCAATCACTTTGACCCCCCCCCGCTTTCAGGGAAGTGGCCGACATGTTCGGCGGCCTCTTTGCTGGCGCAACCGCAATGCTCTTTTTGGGGCTTCTATTTCTGTTTCTCATCTGCTGCGTGGTGCCCATCGTGGGCGTGGTCGTCTGCTGCTGCGTTCCCGGCTGCATGCTCGCCAAGGCGGCAGCCAGGAAAGAGCAAGTCCTACCGCAACCGCGATCACATGTGCAGATGACCTGAGAACGATCGATATCACCAACCAGGAAAATTTAGCATAGGTTTTGGTTGAATGCTTGAAGCCAATTCTGACTTAGCATTCCGCGCTGCGTGCGCTCGGTTCTTGGTCAAGTATGGAGTACCAGGCAAAAGCGAACACGTCTGAATTCAAGAAGCGCCATTGCTGCGACCTGTTTTATTGATTTATTACTTGTTTAAGTACAGCAGTTTATTTGCTTAGCAACAAAATTTGCCCGGAAATGACACGCACTCCCGGAAATGACACGCACTACCAGTGAATTTGCATTAAATTCTACTACCTAATACATTTTTGCTGTTTTGAGACAAAGATAATGCCTGCATACAACCAGTTTCAAGTTTCATCTGCGGAGTAAATGAAACAATGTCCTTCTGTGTTACAGTATGTGCGCTTTCTCATTCACTATGCAGCACAATACAGCGACGAACGAGTGGGATCGCAGATCACTGAGACTCGAGTTTCGTTTCGGCTCCGTTACTCGGTACCTGTACGTCTACATTTGCGGCTCTGCAAATGGCGTTTGCGAAGCTCCAGAACGGAGGGGACTTGCCAGATGAGCAGCTGCAATCGAACTCATCATGTTCTTGTTTTATGGTGAGCTTTTGCCGCCCAGTCGGCCAGTTGCAGCGTTCCATGGACCAGCTGGCGGCACTGGGCCGCCAGTAGCACTGCGTCTGCAGTAGTTTCAGCTTGGGCAGGCTTTGCAGGAACGGCGCCCACGACAGCTTGTCTCCGTCCGAAGCCTCGATTTGCAGGTGCGATGCGAAAAGCTGCTCGAGGTTGGGCGCCACCCATTCCACTCCGGTCAGCAGCCTCTCTTTTGGGCAGCTGCAGTCCACACGCTGGACGGTAAGCCTACGCAGTCGCGGCAGCTGCAGTCGTTCGGTGTTTTGGTCGCAAAAGAAGCGGAACACGCCGAGTTCGAGCAGCGTGCCGGCGACTTGCCGTATCAAGGCTGCCAAGGGTTCGCCTCCCTGGCCCAGCGGAGCGCATACGGAGTACACAACCAGCCGAGTCAGGGCCGGTGCGCCGCCGACGAGCAAGTTCTCGACCAGAGGCATCGAGCAATTGCATGCCAATCGTGCCACCTTGTGTTGCTGGAGAAAATAGCCCACGCTGCCTCTGTCGTCGCCACGCTCGAAGATCAGCGTGTGTTTCTGGGCCACTTTGCGCACCGCCAGGTTGCAGGTGTTCAGCAGTGGGTCGAGCAGCGAAAAGTCGACCAAGGCGGCCGAGGAAGCGAACGAACTCCTGGAACGTGTGACGCGACGTCGGCTTACACCGTCGCCTGGTCGTCAGGAGACAGACGGACGTGAGAGAGCGCTGGAGTCGGCCGAGCGCGCTGCGGAGGAGCGCGGGCATTCGCGTCGACTTGTCGAGCTTCAGGTGGAGGATGACGTAGCGAGTGCCGGCGAGCTGGCGCTCGACCGCATCCAGGAGCGCGTCCACGCCCGCCTCCGAGAAGGGCCAGCTACGGTCGAGCACGTCCTCCGCGTCGTCGACGCTCCACAACGACAAGTTCAGAGGCCTCTTCTAGAACAAATCGCCTCGTTGCAAGCGTTTAGCCAGTGACCGAAAGATTGTAATGCTCCTTCTAACCGAAATCCCGGGGATTTTTCTTCTCGCTCGAGTTGTGTTGTGTTCTTACTTAACACGATTAGCTGCAGAGTGTTTTTTTTTGTTTTACACAGCGAAAAATGCGAATTACTTTTTTACAGCTTGACCAAATTTTACCAAACCCCAAAGCTTCACATTTCTCCATTACCTTTACCATGAGATACGCAGCATCGTCGAATTTGATCCCTTAAAATTGTGATTGTTGAGTGATTGCTCGTGTTTCGTGTTACAAAGAACAGCCCAAAGCTGATGCATATTCCATGCTGCATTGGGCATCAAATGCATCTGTCTGTTTTCAACACTAGGGTTTCGTTTATTATCGGAATTTGACCGAATCCGCAGCTGTCTAATTCGTTTTCAGAAAATTGAAGAACAGTCCACTTCCTAGAATTCCGCTATTCGACTTTGGAACAGAGTACGAAATATGCTAATGCACATAAAAAATTTGAATATTAGAGTGCTGGGCAACGAATTGTTTAAGCATGCGTGCAACATAGGTAATCGTATTTTCATACCAGAATAGTCGCCAAAATTCTACCCCTAAGTAAATTGGTGTTTTCGGGAGGGGGAATTCCCCCCTCTGCCACCACCCTAAATCCGCGACTGACCTTATCCCCCTTAGGACGGGATTTGACCCTTTGATGCGCCGATCGTGCATGCAAATGTAGGTATCACCCGTCCGTACCAAATCTTTCTTGAAAGAGCGCCACGCGCCCCAGTGACGCTTCGGTTCGGGCTGCTGCAGGCTGCTGGCGTCGGGCCGGGTCGGTCGCTTCGCGTCATCCGTCGTCCACTTCTGCACGTAGGTGACCTGCAGGTATTGCGTGGGCAGCCAGCATCGCTGCACCGGGAACAGTGCTCGCAGTCGGCGGCAGCTCAGGCGGCAGACGGCGACGTCTGCCAGCGTCAAACACGACGCCAACTCTCGGCCAATGATGCTTGCCGGCAGGCGGTCGAGCATGGCGCGAGCTGAAAGCCGAAAACCGACTTGATGAACCAATCAAGCGGGATCCTTGGCACTGACTACTCACTCACACTCACCGCCCCACTACTGCGGACGCGCTCCCAAGCCACGCCAAAGCGGCGTCACGCTGAGTGTAGTAGTTTGAGCGTCATAATCAATAGTTGCAGTCATACATGTAACTGGGTTTTTGAAGTATCGGGGGTGGGAGCAGGTTGGAGACCATTCCGAAGAGGGAGGGGTGTCAGAAGGGAAAATGTATCTAAATAGGCCATTTTTGGCCAAAAATGGGTCAAAACAGGCTATAAATATTGTTATTTATCTGTTGCCGAGTAAAAACACTGAAAAAGACGAAATACCTATACACAACTTTCTAAAACAGAATTCAAGTTGGAAACTTTAGAGAAACACTGGGGGAGAGGGTTGGGAGGGGGAGGAGTAAATTTGCCGACGGCGGGGGTGGCAACAGATCTCTGCCTCGCCTGGAACTGTGCGTACCGTACTCTAGTTTTATTTGTGCACTGCCTTGATGCCTCCATAGCCTTCCAGAAACCCCAGTTGGGAACGTGTTGGAGTTGTGCGCGTCTCGTCTACTTGCTCCACTATATGACGCAACTCGTTGCGTTCCGTAAACACAAGGCAAAAGTCACCCACTACATACATGTAGGTATACAGGTAGGTCAGCGCGCGTGCGCAATCGCAACGGCGCATAGAGTCGTCAGTCAGCCTTACGCAATTGGATCAGCCTCGGTGTCCTTCTGTCCCCTGATAAGGAAGAAGCTGCGCGCGGGTTCTCCCGCGTGCACATGTGTGTGCGGATGCACGTGCACATGAATGTTGAGCACAAACACATAGCTATACACCGAACTTGAACGTGAACCACGTACGTACCGTGTCGTCAGGCTGTCGACTCCGCAGATGACGCTGAACCGAGCGCTCTTGCAGATAAGCGGGGCAGCGGGCACTGATTGCGTCAGTTTCTCCCTCTTGAAAAGCCGTTGGCGAGCAAACGTTCACCACTTTCTCTCCTTGGGATTCCAGAGACACCACCACAAGACAGCACGAGTATTGATAGTATTGATATCCATAGCACAGTATTGATATCCATAGCACAGTATCCATAGTATTGATATCCATAGCACAGTATCCAAGTATTGATATCCATAGCACAGTATCCATAGTATTGATATCCATAGCACACACGAGTATTGACCACAGTATTGATATCCATAGCAAAATATCTATCGCTCTGCCGCGATATTATTTACTCGTTAGATGTGCACCTAATGTATACCCGCTAGTGTCTCACTAATATTGTTGGGATGGTATCTAGAGCAGTGACCCATGGCTAGCCTTTGGACCTTCATGGGTGCGCGTATGCATCATTCATGCATTTGTGTGTGTAGGCGAACGAGAAGAGTGACGTTTCCACTCGATAGAGCATACAATGTAGGATGAGTTACGCTTGACGTTGCTCCCATCTGCATAATAGCCAGTCTGTCATCCAGTTGCTTGGCGACATTGGCGAGGCAAACCACTCTGGCGTGGCTTCGCCCTGGCGCCCTGACGTGTCGTGACGACAAGTCGGCAATATAAGTGACAGAGCCGACCGAGCCATTTTGGCGGATGCGACATAGTTCCGCATAGTTCCGATTGAAGTACAAGGGCTGGCTAGAAATTCAACTGACGTCAAAGTCAAGTTCAAAGGGACGCAATACAATCGCTGTAGCACAGTTGAGAAAAGGAAATCCAAGAAAAACACCACACAAGTCAGAACGGCAGAAGAAGCGGCAAGGTTCATCGTAACGACATGCAATCTGCAAGCCAGGCAGCACTCCTAGCCTGTGAGCTGGTACTTCTAATACCAACTGCGATACGGTAGCTGTGAAAATACTCAGTACATTCCCACACACACGCACACACACACATACACACACACACACACACACACACACACGCACACACACACGCACACACACACACACACACACACACACACACACACACACACACACACACACACACACACACACACACACACACACACACACACACACACACACACACACACACACACACACACACACACACACACACACACACACACACACACACACACACACACACACACACACACACACACACACACACACACACACACACACACACACACACGACTCACTTTTAGTTCTCACGGCGTCGTGCCTCGTGTCAGTGGGCCGCTGCGTCGACTCGAATTCAAACTTCAACGAGACACTTCCCAAAAATTGCTATCTCACCATGACTGCGTGCCAGAGTACGTGAAGTGCACCCCCTTCCCCTACACACCAAACCACAATTATTGGCACAGAGGTGTGGTGGATGAATGGTACCGTTGTCAACCATAATGAGCCGAGGAGTGCTCTTTGGAATGCATGCATGCGTGGGTCCATGTTTGCGTGCGTGCGCGTACCTACGAAGCACAAACGCTGAAGACACTAAGGTCACTGCAAGGGCGAAGACAAGGCCTGCAGCGGATTTCGCAACCTCAACTGCTATCCCGCCCACTACAACTCCACGCAGCGGAGCGCCTCGAAGCTGATCGCCTGCGTGACCAAAGTCGACTTGTCGTGCGTGACTTGACTCGACTCGCCCAATCATCCAATCACTTTGACCACACGCCGCTTTCAGGGAAGTGGCCAACATGTTCGGCGGCCTCTTTGCTGGCGCAACCGCAATGCTCTTTTTGGGGCTTCTATTTCTGTTTCTCATCTGCTGCGTGGTGCCCATCGTGGGCGTGGTCGTCTGCTGCTGCGTTCCCGGCTGCATGCTCGCCAAGGCGGCAGCCAGGAAAGAGCAAGTCCTACCGCAACCGCGATCACATGTGCAGATGACCTGAGAACGATCGATATCACCAACCAGGAAAATTTAGCATAGGTTTTGGTTGAATGCTTGAAGCCAATTCTGACTTAGCATTCCGCGCTGCGTGCGCTCGGTTCTTGGTCAAGTATGGAGTACCAGGCAAAAGCGAACACGTCTGAATTCAAGAAGCGCCATTGCTGCGACCTGTTTTATTGATTTATTACTTGTTTAAGTACAGCAGTTTATTTGCTTAGCAACAAAATTTGCCCGGAAATGACACGCACTCCCGGAAATGACACGCACTACCAGTGAATTTGCATTAAATTCTACTACCTAATACATTTTTGCTGTTTTGAGACAAAGATAATGCCTGCATACAACCAGTTTCAAGTTTCATCTGTGGAGTAAATGAAACAATGTCCTTCTGTGTTATATGTGCGCTTTCTCATTCACTATGCAGCACAATACAGCGACGAACGAGTGGGGTCGCAGATCACTGAGACTCGAGTTTCGTTTCGGCTCCGTTACTCGGTACCTGTACGTCTACATTTGCGGCTCTGCAAATGGCGTTTGCGAAGCTCCAGAACGGAGGGGACTTGCCAGATGAGCAGCTGCAATCGAACTCATCATGTTCTTGTTTTATGGTGAGCTTTTGCCGCCCAGTCGGCCAGTTGCAGCGTTCCATGGACCAGCTGGCGGCACTGGGCCGCCAGTAGCACTGCGTCTGCAGTAGTTTCAGCTTGGGCAGGCTTTGCAGGAACGGCGCCCACGACAGCTTGTCTCCGTCCGAAGCCTCGATTTGCAGGTGCGATACGAAAAGCTGCTCGAGGTTGGGCGCCACCCATTCCACTCCGGTCAGCAGCCTCTCTTTTGGGCAGCTGCAGTCCACACGCTGGACGGTAAGCCTACGCAGTCGCGGCAGCTGCAGTCGTTCGGTGTTTTGGTCGCAAAAGAAACGGAACACGCCGAGTTCGAGCAGCGTGCCGGCGACTTGCCGTATCAAGGCTGCCAAGGGTTCGCCTCCCTGGCCCAGCGGAGCGCATACGGAGTACACAACCAGCCGAGTCAGGGCCGGTGCGCCGCCGACGAGCAAATTCTCGACCAGAGGCATCGAGCAATTGCATGCCAATCGTGCCACCTTGTGTTGCTGGAGAAAATAGCCCACGCTGCCTCTGTCGTCGCCACGCTCGAAGATCAGCGTGTGTTTCTGGGCCACTTTGCGCACCGCCAGGTTGCAGGTGTTCAGCAGTGGGTCGAGCAGCGAAAAGTCGACCAAGGCGGCCGAGGAAGCGAACGAACTCCTGGAACGTGTGACGCGACGTCGGCTTACACCGTCGCCTGGTCGTCAGGAGACAGACGGACGTGAGAGAGCGCTGGAGTCGGCCGAGCGCGCTGCGGAGGAGCGCGGGCATTCGCGTCGACTTGTCGAGCTGAAGGTGGAGGATGACGTAGCGAGTGCCGGCGAGCTGGCGCTCGACCGCATCCAGGAGCGCGTCCACGCCCGCCTCCGAGAAGGGCCAGCTACGGTCGAGCACGTCCTCCGCGTCGTCGACGCTCCACAACGACAAGTTCAGAGGCCTCTTCTAGAACAAATCGCCTCGTTGCAAGCGTTTAGCCAGTGACCGAAAGATTGTAATGCTCCTTCTAACCGAAATCCCGGGGATTTTTCTTCTCGCTCGAGTTGTGTTGTGTTCTTACTTAACACGATTAGCTGCAGAGTGTTTTTTTTTGTTTTACACAGCGAAAAATGCGAATTACTTTTTTACAGCTTGACCAAATTTTACCAAACCCCAAAGCTTCACATTTCTCCATTACCTTTACCATGAGATACGCAGCATCGTCGAATTTGATCCCTTAAAATTGTGATTGTTGAGTGATTGCTCGTGTTTCGTGTTACAAAGAACAGCCCAAAGCTGATGCATATTCCATGCTGCATTGGGCATCAAATGCATCTGTCTGTTTTCAACACTAGGGTTTCGTTTATTATCGGAATTTGACCGAATCCGCAGCTGTCTAATTCGTTTTCAGAAAATTGAAGAACAGTCCACTTCCTAGAATTCCGCTATTCGACTTTGGAACAGAGTACGAAATATGCTAATGCACATAAAAAATTTGAATATTAGAGTGCTGGGCAACGAATTGTTTAAGCATGCGTGCAACATAGGTAATCGTATTTTCATACCAGAATAGTCGCCAAAATTCTACCCCTAAGTAAATTGGTGTTTTCGGGAGGGGGAATTCCCCCCTCTGCCACCACCCTAAATCCGCGACTGACCTTATCCCCCTTAGGACGGGATTTGACCCTTTGATGCGCCGATCGTGCATGCAAATGTAGGTATCACCCGTCCGTACCAAATCTTTCTTGAAAGAGCGCCACGCGCCCCAGTGACGCTTCGGTTCGGGCTGCTGCAGGCTGCTGGCGTCGGGCCGGGTCGGTCGCTTCGCGTCATCCGTCGTCCACTTCTGCACGTAGGTGACCTGCAGGTATTGCGTGGGCAGCCAGCATCGCTGCACCGGGAACAGTGCTCGCAGTCGGCGGCAGCTCAGGCGGCAGACGGCGACGTCTGCCAGCGTCAAACACGACGCCAACTCTCGGCCAATGATGCTTGCCGGCAGGCGGTCGAGCATGGCGCGAGCTGAAAGCCGAAAACCGACTTGATGAACCAATCAAGCGGGATCCTTGGCACTGACTACTCACTCACACTCACCGCCCCACTACTGCGGACGCGCTCCCAAGCCACGCCAAAGCGGCGTCACGCTGAGTGTAGTAGTTTGAGCGTCATAATCAATAGTTGCAGTCATACATGTAACTGGGTTTTTGAAGTATCGGGGGTGGGAGCAGGTTGGAGACCATTCCGAAGAGGGAGGGGTGTCAGAAGGGAAAATGTATCTAAATAGGCCATTTTTGGCCAAAAATGGGTCAAAACAGGCTATAAATATTGTTATTTATCTGTTGCCGAGTAAAAACACTGAAAAAGACGAAATACCTATACACAACTTTCTAAAACAGAATTCAAGTTGGAAACTTTAGAGAAACACTGGGGGAGAGGGTTGGGAGGGGGGAGGAGTAAATTTGCCGACGGCGGGGGTGGCAACAGATCTCTGCCTCGCCTGGAACTGTGCGTACCGTACTCTAGTTTTATTTGTGCACTGCCTTGATGCCTCCATAGCCTTCCAGAAACCCCAGTTGGGAACGTGTTGGAGTTGTGCGCGTCTCGTCTACTTGCTCCACTATATGACGCAACTCGTTGCGTTCCGTAAACACAAGGCAAAAGTCACCCACTACATACATGTAGGTATACAGGTAGGTCAGCGCGCGTGCGCAATCGCAACGGCGCATAGAGTCGTCAGTCAGCCTTACGCAATTGGATCAGCCTCGGTGTCCTTCTGTCCCCTGATAAGGAAGAAGCTGCGCGCGGGTTCTCCCGCGTGCACATGTGTGTGCGGATGCACGTGCACATGAATGTTGAGCACAAACACATAGCTATACACCGAACTTGAACGTGAACCACGTACGTACCGTGTCGTCAGGCTGTCGACTCCGCAGATGACGCTGAACCGAGCGCTCTTGCAGATAAGCGGGGCAGCGGGCACTGATTGCGTCAGTTTCTCCCTCTTGAAAAGCCGTTGGCGAGCAAACGTTCACCACTTTCTCTCCTTGGGATTCCAGAGACACCACCACAAGACAGCACGAGAAAATGCTGCTCGCAGCGGCTCTAGCCGTCATCTCGCTAGCTGTTGTTGCCCGAGCGCCCTCGCCCGATTGCGCATCGGCCAGCGTCGTGTGCGGCACGGGCAAGACGCAGACGCAGACGTTCCAGCTGGGCAAGGGACGTCGTCTGCCCCCTCCGAACGTCCAAGTGTTCAGCGCCGCTGGCGCCCAAGTCGTCGTCCTCAAAGGCACCGCAAACAAGATCGTGTGGCAAATCGACGAAGGCTACGCCGAGCAGATGCAGCTGAATGGCGGAAGGTACAGACACTCTCACAGTTTAGCGAAGCCGAATATAGGCAGAACAGAGGGACTCAGTCGTCTAAGACCTTCTCACTTCGACTCTGCGTGCGTTATTGGAAAACGCGTAGTACACAGTACGTACGCACGCACGCACTCACGCACGCACGCGCGCACGCACGCACGCACGCACGCGCGCCGCACGCACGCACGCACGCACGCACGCACGCACGCACGCACGCACGCACGCACGCACGCCGCACGCACGCCCGCACGCGCGCACGGTGTGTTGGCTGCACGCACGTCTCCTTTTGTCTTCCGCTTGACACCTACAGAATGCCGCCAGTAATTCAGAGCTGTGTATTGCAAGAATGTTGTCATGGCCTATGCCAACATGTTTACCAAGGACGGGAAAAGGACCAGCAAGATGCAAGTGAGTGCAAAATTCGGTTTTGTCCCATGTATATACGTCTTACCTAGGCGGGGGTGAGTTTGGTTGGCGAGGACTCGGCCAACTAACTCCAAGCGGTTATGTCTGATGCGATTTCATCTGCCGATCAGCAGACGCTGAACAACCAATTCAGTTTCACTGTCCCGAAGGGCTGAGCTGCGTCAACAAGGTGACGTTCGTGGTGGCGTCGCTGAGCGGCGTCTTCCAGTACGACGACGGTCCCGTGAGCAGCTTCGCGCGCCTGCGCGCCAGTCCGCTCCACATTGAGAATCATGGTGACCAACACATGCAGCCGTGTTGTTGTTGTTGGATTTGGGGCGACGCTAGGAGGCCGTCAATGGTGGCCCATGGAGCATACCCATCTCCATGACGCCTTCCCGTCTAGAGATGCATAGCCAAAGACATTCTGTAATCCTGGGCAGCGACGGCACGAGAAACTCCATGTAAGGGGAAGTCCTCGATCTAGTAGCTCAAGAATCGAATCCGGGACCTTGCGCGCGCAAGGGGTCGATTCTCTATCTACCACTACGTCGTACGCGTGCCTGGTCGGCTGGAATCGAGACCTTGCCCGCCTTAGGCAAGGGCGCGATGAGTCTGAACGTGAAGACGGACAAGGTGTCGGTGGTCGCTTACGCTGGCTCGTTCAAGCTGGCCGGGAAGACGAACCAGTTGCACGTGGAGCAGCAGAGCGAGGCGCCCGTCGACCTCAAGGGCCTCAAGGCCTCCTGGTCGACGTCAAGGCGCCCAAGCCCAATGACCCTCGCTTCCAGAAGCGGGGCCTCGTCAGCGTCTACACCGACTTTCTGCTCCGTGTGCATTTCCAGTCAGTTTTAGTCGCTCGGTTGATTCACCAGTATACCGCAAATCCTCCAATAGTGCCCCCCACGGTGATTTTGACCACTTTTTTCCATTCATTGGTTGATTTACCGTTAATAGTTGCTAAAACGTACTATTATTGGTTATTGCCCGTGCCTTACCCGGGGCACTACTGGAGGGGTCACTATCGGGGGGGGGGGGCTCTATAGAAGGATTTACAGTAAGCGCATGCAAATGTAACTTCTGAGACTTGACAGGCACAATGGCTCGGTGGGATATTTTGGCTCGGCGCCGCTCGTCGACTACAACAAGATCCCTGGAGGCAAGGTGTTCAAGCTGGAAAGGTGATGTTCATTCGGTTGCCAGAGAAATATTCAATGGAGAAAGAAGTAGAGCGCAGATCATGGAATGTGTTCTTGACAAATGACAATAAGTACCGGTGCAGCTAAGTATGCATGAACGGTTTTTGATCGCGTCAGTGTTCCACAGCGATACGGCAACGAATTGCCACTGATGAATTTATGAATGGAATGCAACTGATTGACTTGGCAACCAACCTTAGTGAACGGGGACTTTCATCAACATGTGTGCACTGCACTTCTATATAGTTCGTTAAGGCCGATTTATAGTCATCCGATTTATAGTGAGAATACGATGTGGCATACCGTAAATCTTCCAATTCTGACCATCTCTCCAATAGTGGATCCCCCTCCAATTGTGCCCCCGAGTTTAAAAAAAGTAACAAAACCTTTTCTACATTAAAGTCAAGTTTCTTGTTGTTCCAATGGCTAATGGTCAAGATTGACAAATTGACAACGGCCAGTTTGCACTCGCACGTACTGCAACTGTTGCTCGACGCTCAAAATAGTACTCTGAGCGTGACGCCGTTTTGGCGTGGGTTGAGACGGCGGAAACAGTGGGGCGCCAGTGGTGGGTGGGTGAGTGACCAGCCAGTCTCGACAAGGATCTCCTCGCTTGATTCATCGATCACTCCTTTCAGTTTTCAACTGGCGCCATGCTCGACCGCCTGCCCGCGAGCATTGTTGTTGGAGAGTTGGCGTCGTGCCTGATGATGAGAGACGTGGCCGCCTGTCGTCTGAGCTGCCGTCGGCTGCGAGGCCTCTTCCAGGCGCGGGGATGCTGGCTGCCCACGCGCTTCCTGAAGGTCACCTACGTGCAGAAGTGGACGGACACCAGCAGCCAGCAGCAGCAGCACGAAGAGTGCGTGCGGCACTCTTTCAAGAAAGATACGGTAACTATTTGCATGCACCATCGGTGCAGCGAGTGCCTCGCTTAAATCGAGGCGTCAAATCCACCCGTAAAAGCCCATCTACACGCCTCCATCCGTCACCGGTCGGCAACAGTTTTTAATGTTTACTGCTACAATACGCCACTAAATTTGTACGCGCTGTTTTATTTCTAGTGATGGCACAGTTTGATCGACTTGTCGTATATACACGGGTTCTTTTTTACCAAACAAATTAATTTTTATTTTTATTTGAAAAACCTGTACAACCTTTTCAATACACCTCTTTCTAATATCGTAATTACTGTAATTCACCATGAGCAGTGATGCGCAGAGCGCGCCAATTCAAGCGACCTTTTGGTCAACCGGTCAAATTCGACCGGACGGCGACGGACGGACGGAGGCGTGTAAATGGGCCTTAAACGGGGATAGGGTATTTATTATACTCTGATTCAGATTGACATCGACATTTCCTCCGTTCTGCTTTTGGCGTCACTGTTGTTGTTGTTGTTGTTTGTTTGACAATTGGTCCATGCTTGAGTTTATCAGTTATTTGTCCCGCCCTCTGAAAATTGACCAACAATTAGCGATGTCAGTAAAAACAAAAGGTTAAAAATTAAAAAAAGGGAAAATACTTTTTTAAGTGTGTTAAAAAAACAAAAACTGTTAAAAACTTTTTGCTGTTGCTCGACTTTTTTAATTAAAAATTAAATAAAAAAGTCGATAGACTTTTTTAAAAATTAAAAATTAAAAAAATAAGTCAGTCACAACCTTTTTTTAACAGTTTTTTAACTACACACTTAAAAAAGTACTTTTTTAAACGAGGATATTCGGTTTTCATTGTTGTTTTTGGAGGATTTATTCACGGTTTTGTAGTTTTCATTAGATTTGTGTAGATACAATACAATTTGTGAGCAATAACTCTTCACTGCATACACACATGTCTGTCAAGCCCATCATTGCTGAATACACTACACGAAATTGAATGATTTGTATCTCTCATCTGTGACATTGAACAGTCTAACAGTCTTTTGTTCTTTTCTTTAAACCATTGTTCTAACTGCAGTAACGTACACAGTAGGCAGCCACTAGCCACAAAGATAGAACCAATAACCCAGATCGCTCACTATAGATGGACTTTGTTTTCAAATTTTGCAGTCACATCGATCTTATTCCAGACCTAAAAGTTGCCCAATGCAACTTAGGTACATTGTACACACTTACATCAACAAAATGGTTGCGTGTAATGCTGCTAGAGCTGAATTTACTTCAAATTACACGCAGTTAAAAAACAACTAAATTAATTATATACTTTAAATAAATTAAATAAGTCTCAGCACTTTTTTAAAAATTAAGTAAAGAAGTATTTTGACTTACTTAAAAATTAATAATTAAATTAAAAAACGTTTTTGACTTTCTTAATAATTAAAAATTAAAAAAATAAGTCTGCAGACTTTTTACTGACATCGCTACCAACAATATCTAAAAATGCTGAGGGAGGGAGGCCTCTACACCCCCAACTCTCTCTCCCGTGCGTGCGCTACTGCCAACAATAGCAACAGCCAGGAACATACTGATCTCTTACCCAGGCTCTGCTAAAAAAAATTTTTAACTGCCCCTACCCTGCGCTCACCACCACCACCGCTGCGACCCGCTCAACACCCCAAATACCGCTGAGAGCTGATATGTCTGTGATTTCCGTTACAGATTAATATCGCGTTTCTAGCCTGTTCTTACTGGTGTTGAGTCGGTTGAAAAGGAGGTCTGTTGCGTTGTATAGCTAATCGTGTTAACATACCTGTAACTGGGGGGGGGGGCTTGGGGGCCCCGCAAATTTTTTCCAACTCCCCCCAACCCTCCCCCCCAGAATTTTCCCAAGGGATTTTCACTCAGTCAAAAACGATAAAAGTAAGTAAATGTTGGTGTATTTTAGTGCTTTTCAGTGTTATATGACCATAAAACAGCCAAATAACACTGTTTGGACCCTATTTATACCCATTTTTTACCAAAAAGTATCAGTATAACTAAAAAATCCGCCGGTTACCCCCCACTTTTGCTCCAGACACCCCCCCCCCCCCAGAATCCGGCCATTTACCCCCCCCCCCCACTCTTCCAGACCCGGTTACAGGTATGCGTGTTAAGTAAGAACACAACGTATCACGAGCGAGAAGAAAAATCCCTGGGGCTTACGGTTATTTTTTTACTTATTACTTACAGGGCATTAGAAGCTTACGGTCGCTGGCTAAATGTCTACAACGAGGGGCTTTGTTTAGAAGAGGCCTCTGAACTTGTCGCTGTTTAACGCCGAGGACGACGACGCAGAGGACGTGCTCGACCGGAGCTGGCCCTTCTCTGAGGCGGGCGTGGACGCGCTCGTGGATGCGGTTGAGCGCCAGCTCGCCGACACTCGCTACGTCATCCTCAACCTTCAGCTCGACAAGTCGACGCCCATGCCCGCGCTCCTGCGCACCGCGCTCGGCCGACTCCAGCGCAGTCTCACGTCCGTCTGTCTCCTGCCAACCAGGCGATGATATAAGCCGACGCTCCAACGATCGTTCCAGGAGCTCGTTTGCTTCCTCGGCCGCGGCGGTCGACTTCTCGCTGCTCGACCCATCGCTGCACAACTGCGACCTGCCCGAGCCCGAACTGGCGCAGAAACACACGCTGGTCTTCGAACGTGGCAACGACAGCAGCACCGTCTTCTATGTGCTCAGGCAACACAAGAAGCCACCGGTGGAATCCAATTGCTCGATGCCTCTGATCGAGAACTTGCTCGTCGGCGGCGCACCGGCCCTGACTCGGCTGGTTGTGGACTCCGAATGCGCTCCACTGGGCCGCGGAGGCGAACCCTTGGCCGCCCTGCTACGCCAAGTCTCCGACACGCTTCTCCAACTCTGCGTGTCCCGTCTCTTTTGCGACCGAAACACCGAACGACTGCAGCTGCCGCGACTGCGTAGGCTTACAGTCGATCGTGTGGACTGCAACTGCCCAAAAGAGAGGCTGCTGTCCGGAGTGGAACGGGTGGCGCCCAACCTCGAGAAGCTTGAAATATTGCACTGCCGCCTGCGAGTCGAGGCTTTGGACGGAGACAAGCTGTCGTGGGCGCCGTTCCTGCGAAGCCTGCCCAAGCTGACACTACTGCAGACGCAGTGCTACTGGCGGCCCAGTGCCTCCAGCTGGTCCATGGAACGCTGCAACTGGCCGACTCAGCGGCAAAAGCTCACCATAGAACAAGTATCCAATTGGTTTGATTGCAGCTGCCCGTCTAGAAAGTCCCCTCCGTTCTGGAGCTTCGCAAGCGCCATTTGCAGAGCCGCTAATGTGGACATACGTACTGAGTGACGGAGCCCATACCGAAACAAGGGTGCCAGTGACACGCGACCCCACTCGTTTGCCGTTGTGTTGTGCTGGCATGTGTGCATGAGAAAACGTACAGAACACAGAAGCATCCGCAGATGAAACTTGAAACTCATCGTATTCAGGCATTATCTTTGTCTCAAAACTGCAAAAATGGCTTGGCTAGTAGAATTTTATGCAAATTCACTGATAAATCGGGATGGCAGATGCACCTAGCATAGCATGTAGGTAGACTGGCACTTAAATAATTCAGATGTGTTCACTTTTGTTTGGTACTCCGTACTTCACCACAACAGAGCGCACGCAGCGTGGAATGCTAAGGCAGAATTGGCTGCAAGCGTTCAACTAAAAACCTATAGGTACAGTATATATATATTGTGGCTTCGGCCAAAAATCAGTGCCAGGTGGGGGCCCACCTTGTGTCGCGACAGAACAACGCCCACTGTTATGTATACGGCGCCGCCCTGTGATCTTGTGATCCAGTTTACGGCCACTGTGCTGTGTCGGCGGTTGTCGTCAAAAATAAAGTTTAAAGTTTAAGCAATGTAAACCCAATTTCTTAGTCAAAAGAGCGTTGTTAAATCGGGATGGCAGATGCACATAGCGCGGCTCGCTACTCTTGCGCATTGAGGGTAAAAGCAGAAATATAAATTTCTGGCTGTTTTGTGTCTTCTGCCAAGTTTTGAAAAAACCGATGGGCCAATTGTGATGAAACTTGGCATGTGTACCGTAAATTCTCCAATACAACCCCCCTCCAATAGTGCCCCCCCTCCAATAGTGCCCCCGGGTACGGCAAGGTTGAAATAATAGAGCCCCCCTCCAATAGTGCCCCCGGGGGTAAGGGGTATGTTGTGCCATGTGCCTTTTATGGGCAAAAATATAGTGGTAGGTACATTTATATCGTGTAACACACTACTACTAACCAATAATAGTACGTTTCAGCAACTATTAACGGTAAATCAACCATTAAATGTGGCAAAAGTGATCAAAATCACCGAAAAATCGGCAATTTTGACAGCGAAACTAGCATTACCATACAAAATTTTTAGGTTGAAATAATAGAAGCCCCCCCCTCCAATAGTGCCCCCACCACCTCCAATAGTGCCCCCGGGTAAGGAGAGGTTGAAAAAATAGTGCCCCGGGGGCACTATTGGAGGATTTACGGTATTTGTGCATTAATGGCAACGTTGAACAGCAAATGATTAGACTCTGTCCATTGCAAATCTCGAGATATTGCCCGCTATTTTTGTTGTTCTTTTTTGTTGCATTTCCAGTCAGTTTTAGTTGCTCGGCTGATTCACCAGTATACCGTAAATCCTCCATCAGTGGCCCCTGGGCACTATACTTTCAACCTTGCCTTACCCTGGCTGACTGTTGGAGGGGGCGTTTGCCCTGTTCACGAAATGCAACTCATTGCGCCATAGGTATACAAGTGTGCCTGCCTGCTCAAAGCACCTCCCACCGACCGTTGCGCTGTACATCATGGACAGAATCGTCAGTGTCGAAATTGACACATGGCAAGTTTGCACTCGTACGCACTGCAACTGTTGATCGACGCTCAAAATAGTACTGTCAGCGTGACGCCGCTTTGGCGTGGCTTGAGAGCGCGTCCGCAGTAGTTGCGGCGAGTGTGGAGGAGTGAGTAGTCAGCACTAAGCCAGTCAGTACCAAGGAGTTTGGCCAAGGATCTCACTTGACTGATTTATCAATTCGGTTTTCAACTCGCGCCATGCTCGACCGCCTGCCCGCGAGCATCGTTGACCGAGAGTTGGCCTCGTGTCTGACGCTGAGAGACGTCGCTGTCTGCAGGCTGAGCTGCCGCCGGCTGCGAGCACTCTTCCCGGCGCAGCGATGCTGGCTGCCCACGCGCTTCATGCAGGTCACCTACGTGCAGAAGTGGACGGATTCAGCGGCTGAACCGACTGGACCCGACGCCAGCAGCCAGCAGCCCGAACCGAAGCGTCACTGGGGCGCGTGGCGCTCTTTCAAGAAAGATATGGTACCTATTTGCATGCACGATCCGCGCAGCGAGTGTCTCGCATAAATCGAGGCGTCAAATCCTCCCGTAAAAGCGGGATAGTGTCTGTCGCGGATCCAGGGCGGGGGAATTGGGAATTCTCCCTCCCGAAATCGCAAATTTAGTGGGGGGGGGGGAGAAGTGGGAAAGGGCTGGGCCGTGGGAGAAGAAACGTGTCTAGCGAACCTGCTTTTCCGCATAAAAAATGCGTGTAGGTAAAGGAAAATCGCAAAAAATTGTCGCCTGCAGCGCCGCGCTTTGCCCCTACACACCCTGCGCTAGCCGCTCAACACATTAACCACAAATGTGTACCGCTGCGAGCTGATGGGTCTGTGATTTCCGTTACAGATTCCTCCCGCGTTTCTACCTGTTCTTATTGGTGTTGAGCCCCGTTTGAGAAGGAGGTCCGTTGCGTTGTATTAGCTACTCGTGTTTAGTAAGAACACACCACATCACGAGCAGCGAGAAGAGAAATAACCGGGGCTCACGGGTAGAAGGAGCACTAGAAGCTTACGGTCGATGGCTAAACGCTTGCAAGTTGCAACGAGGGGATTCGTTTAGAAGAGGCCTCTGAACTTGTCGCTGTGGAACGCCGAAGACGAGGAGGACGTGCTCGACCGGAGCTGGCCGTTCTCGGAGGCGGGCGTGGTCGCGCTGCTCGAGGCGGTCAAGCGCCAGCTCGCCCGCACTCGCTACGTCCTCCTCGGTCTTCAGCTGGACAAGTCGACGCAAATGCCCGCGCTCCTGCGCACCGCGCTCGGCCGACTCCAGCGCAGTCTCATGTCCGTCCGTCTCGTGCCGACCAGGCGATGATGTAAGCCGACGCTCCAACGATCGTTCCCGGAGCTCGTTCGCTTCCTCGGCCGCGGCGGTCGACTTCTCGCTGCTCGACCCATCGCTGCACAACTGCGACCTGCCCGAGCCCGAACTGGCGCAGAAACACACGCTGGTCTTCGAACGCGGCGACGACAGCAGCACCATCTTATATTCGCTCAGGCAACACAAAAAGCACCTGGTGGAATCCAATTGCTTAATGCCGCTGATCGAGAACTTGCTCGTCGGCGGCGCACCGGCCCTGACTAGACTGGACGTGTACTCCGAATGCGCTCCACTGGGCCGTGGAGGCGAACCCTTGGCCGCCCTGCTACGCCAAGTCTCCGACACGCTTCTCCAACTCTGCGTGTCCCGTCTCTTTTGCGACCAAGACACCGAGCGACTGCAGCTGCCGCGACTGCGTAGGCTTACAGTCGATCGTGTGGACTGCAGCTGCCGAAAAGAGCGGCTGCTGACCGGAGTGGAAAGGGTGGCGCCCAACCTCGAGAGGCTTCTAATGCACTGCCTGCGAGTCGAGGCTTCGGACGGAGACAAGCTGTCGTGGGCGCCGTTCCTGCGAAGCCTGCCCAAGCTGAAAGTACTGCTGACGCAGTGCTACTGGCGGCCCAGTGCCTCCAGCTGGTCCATGGAACGCTGCAACTGGCCGGCAGAGCGGCAAAAGCTCGCCATAAAACAAGTATCCAATTGGTTTGATTGCAGCTGCCCATCTAGAAAGTCCCCTCCGTTCTGGAGCTTCGCAAGCGCCATTTGCAGAGCCGCTAATGTGGACATACGTACTGAGTGACGGAGCGCATACCGAAACAAGAGTGCCAGTGACACGCGACCCCACTCGTTTGCCGTTGTGTTGTGCTGGCATGTGTGCATGAGAAAACGTACAGAACACAGAAGTATCCGCAGATGAAACTTGAAATTCATGGTATTCAGGCATTATTTTTGTCTCAAAAAAATGGCTCAGCTAGTAGAATTTAATGCAAATTCACTGATGGTGCGTAGCATTTACTGCTGTATGCGCTGTTTGCACATAAATGACCAGATTTTACATACACTAGCCGCTTCAATTCAAGACTCCTGCTTGCAAAGTGCTCCAAAGTGGTTGAATATCAATTAAGGGAAAATTTGCAGGTGGCTGCAAAAAAAGGCGAATACCGTAAACCCTATAATTAGCCCCCCCCCTATAATAATACACACTCCCAAGGCCACTTTGAGTTAATAAGCCCCCCCCCCCCCTATCATTACGCCCCCTCCCTAAATGAACCATCGTCTAAAAAGCACATGTTTCCATGTCTGGGTGTATGTATGGTCGCGTATGTGTATGTATGTACACGTATGTGCATGTATGTACACGTATGTGCATGTGAGACTGTGTGAGAGTGTGTTAGAGTGTACCAACGTGTGTGCACAGCGCCTTTTTCCGTTAAAAATCGCCTCCACGCGCCTTTTTCCCCACACATCTACCCACTCATCGACACTTCCAGTTTATAAGCCCCCCCCCCCTATAATTAGCCCCCCCCCCCTATAATTATACACCCTCCTGGAGCTCGAACGAAAAAATTAGCCCCCGGGGGGCTAATTATAGGGTTTACGGTATGTGACGCTCTTCTGTTGAAGTCCAGTTTGAAAAGGAGTGGTTAAGGCATTCCCCACTGATTTCTAGCCACTTTTGCATTGCAGCTGATCAACTTCAGTTTGAACAAACCATGTATAAAATCCGAACCAAACGCAGCAACAAGTCACATATTTGGCGTTTTTTGCGTGAGCGATCTCACTCAGTCAGCCAAGCCAGAACTCTCCCACGCATTGCCATTGGCATGATACAGCCAAAGTTCTTGCCTAATCAATTGGTGCCTTGCTAAAATTTGTGACATGTGGGTTGTTGACGGATGTACAGTTGGTGATGTGTAGGTGAGGCGCACATACGTACTACAATCCATTCCCTTCTGGCATTCCATCCAATGACGCTGTTTGTACTACATTTGTGTAAGTGCCTCCAGCCATTTGTGTAGTGCCCTAATGCGTGTGTGAGTGCTGCGTGCGTGCGTGCGTTCGTGCGTGCGTGCTTGCATGGGTATGTAAGTGAGTGCATACATGCGAGCGTGAGTGCGTGCGAACGTGAGTGCGTGCGCGCGTGTGCATGGGGTCATTTTCAGTTGCCACAATTTTCGCTTCTTCCTACTGTGCACCTACTTCAGCGCCGACGAAGTCAAGACCGACCCCCGTGTCGACGCGCACCGCGTGCAACTGGCGAAACGACGGCGGCCGCCGGGCAGCCTTCGCTCGTAGTGCGCCGCGTGTACTGTGTATCGTATTCTATCTATGTGCCATTAATTGATTTTCGGATTTTTTCGCAATCTTTTTCACGTGTTCCGATCCGGTTGCACGTATAACTTGGAACCGATCTCACTGTGTAATGCGAGTTGAACAGTTGGCAACATCTGTGACTGTGTTTGTGTTTTCTACTGCATTTCATGTTCATCTATTTTAGTTGTATGTATTATTCTGTTGCATTGCTCAGTGATTACTGCTTTTAACAGAACAACTGATTACAGCTTTTAACAGAACAAGAACAACAAATGTGAACAATGGTATGGCGAACGATTAACAATATTAGTATGCAAATTTCACGTCTTGAACGCGTAGAATGTTCGAGAACCGTCGTTGTGTGTGGGTGGATTTCAAAAAAAATATGTAGATACCGTTAATAATTGTATGCAAATTTCACTGTTTGAACGCTAGAATGTTATGCAAATTTCACTGTTTGAACGCTAGAATGTTCTAGAAGCGTCCTTTTTTGTGCTTAGTATATAAGGGCTGCTCGTACGCCATTTTATTTGCCTATAGTGTTTTTTGCTTTCTGGTGTTTTCGTCCTGCAAGTCTATGGCTTGGCGAGCGGTTGGAGCGCAGGTTGGTGAAGCGAGCGGAGGCGGTGACGGTGGCAGCGGAGGGTCTGGGGAGAGGAGTGGTGGCCCTTGGGGGGTCCGGGCCAGTGTTCGCACCGGCGCCGGCGGGGTTCGCAGCAGCAGCAGCAGCCGTGTGTACCCTGACGCGTGTTCGGTCTTCGCACACAGACGGTGTACGTGTACAGTGGTGGATGACAAGGAGCAGCCGCAGCAGCAGTCGACGTGCCATTCGTGCGTGCCGGCTGTGCCGCGCGGGCCAGGGCAGCCTGGCCACTTCAGAGCGTTGGCCGTGGACGACGACGCTTCGACCCATGACGACATTATCGTCAGCTGCGCCAGCGCCATCGCGAAGAATTGCATCGAAGTCGTCGAGGCCGCGCAAGGTTTGTTGAACCGTATTTCTGCTTCGTCCTTCCTCCTATTGTGCCCCAGGGTGGGGGGGGGGGAGTTCAGTTGAAAGTAAGATACGACGCTTTCAGTGTTCACCTGTTCACACACTACAATCTATAACTTGCAGGCGATTGCATAGTTCTGACATAAACAGCTAGTGGCTTAACATTTGAGCTCAATCGGACCCTCTGAATCCAATTTCCTTGAAATTCTGAAGATGCGGCAGTCACTGGCATATCTAGGGGAGTGCAGTGGGGGCACACTCCCAAACTTGTGACTGCCCTTCCCAAAAAAATTGGGGAACTCCCAACCGATGCCGTTCGAACCCTCTTCTTCACTCTTCTTCACTGGGCAGTTAACATTGAAAAGTTTCGCCTGCTGCGCCATTTGAAAACTTGGACAAACGTCTGACGTTTTCTCCTATAAAACAATCCAAACGACCGCAAAAAGGTTAAATGTGTGTTTTTAGCGTAACTGCCTGTTGCGGCGTCAAAAGTGCGAAATATAGCTCTCAAATTGAAATTTATGCAGAAAAAAATTTGACCTCCCCCCCCTCCCCTCATAATTAGCCCTCTCCTACCGTCAGTGAAGCAACTAGCTCCAGCTCCTGGGTTGCTAATTAAATGGAGACTCTGTGGCTCTACGTGCGAATTGAGATGGCATGGCATGTACGTGCGTCAACAACGTTAGTAATTATTTGATTACTGAACTGAAGGTCGCCAAGAGCCCACGAAGTCTGCGAAGGCGGCTTCTCGACCGCTCCTGCCAGTCTGCCCCATCAAGAGCGTTCCGGCCGGTGTCGCGAAATCAGGGTGTACGCGGCAGCGTACAACCCTAATATGTGACGACTTCTGCAATGCGGTTTTTTGAATTTTCAGTCGCTCATAACTCTTGATTGCCTGAACGGATTGTGGCGAATGATAGCTCAAAAGAACCGCCTTCTAGACCGGAATCGAATAAGCCGTCCCGCGTTTCGGTACTCGAGCGCATTAACACGAAACTTCCGAAAATGTTCCGAAAAAGTGGTGTTTTTTTTTTTCCTGTTCTGCACACACTTTTTGGGGCGCCGCTCTGGAACGCCTCAGTCGATTGGGACAAAACTTGGCGTGAGCACGCGGTATATGATGGCAACTTTGTGACCGCAAGAAAAATTTATCTAGGTGCTACGGATCTAGAGTTAAGGCCGATTTAGTAATTTTTTGGAACATAGTCGTTTTTTTTTTGGCCAAAATGCGACAAGAGTAAAAGTCGAAAAAAAGCCGAGTAAACCCCCAAATGTTATTTGATTTCCGTAAACAGCTTTACAAAGAAAGTCTAAGACGCGTGCATGACATTTGAAATTCACACCACATAATGAGATATAGGCAACCAAAATTTCGCAAATTTCGACCAAAAAAACTTTGTCAGCTATAGGCGCTTCAACCGTTTGTGGCAGAGCTGTGCTGCAATGACGAAAGTTAATCGTCCGGACCTGGAATAGGTTACTTTCGACAAATGGCAGCGCTCCGATGCCCATGTCTCGGTCGGCCCCCTTTGAAAGGCCTTTTTTTGGGTGTTTTGTCCCAAAAGTTTGTCAGCTATAGGCGCTTCAACCGTTTGTCACAGAGCTGTGCTGTAATGATGACAGTTCCTCGTCTAGACCTGGAATAGGTCACTTTTGACAAATGAGATCTCTCCGACTTCCATGTTTCGCAGCTAGACTCTCTTGGCACACCCCCATTTTGGGCGACATTCGAAACTTTGAGCGTGCATTACTTTTGCTTTCCTGGACGAATTCTGCCACGTGATAGCTCAAAAGAACCGCATTCAAAGGGTGATTTGATTGAGTCGCAACACGTTTCCATACTCTTGCGCATTACCGAGAAAATTGTGTGGATGTTACAAAAAATTGGGTCCTTCCAACCTTTTGGCCTGTCGCTCGCTCACACCTGTATCAATCGAAACAAAACTTCGCACGCATCTACCTATGACCCACATAAAAACCCTCTGAAGAATTCAGTCTAGGTGCAATACATCGTGAGGTTACAGTTTACGTTGCAATATTTTTGGCGCGTTTTGTAAAGTCATCAGACTACTGATCGCGAGGTCGCTGGTTCGACTCCCAGTGACGCCTGTGACGCTTTTGCAGGTGTCATCTTGGGAAACCCATCAACGGTTCTTTGCTGCAGTGTCTCCAGTCCATCCCACATTCTCTGTCTCTTTTCTAGGTTCTTCTACCAAAATTTTGGCAAATTTTTGATATTTATGGACGGATGCTCGTTACAGCCCTTGATGCACGAAAATGACACAGCTGCACACGCACGCACGCACGCACGCACGCGCGCGCGCACGCGCGCACGCACGCACGCACGCACGCACGCACGCACGCACAATGTGTACAGTGGTACACGTTTTTCATAAGCTTTATGGTGCAACACTGAGCATGCGTCCGTGCTGGTCTGCTGCTGTGGATTTGTATGTGTGTGCATGCGTGAGTTTTCGATTAATCTTTCTTTTACGAAAAAACACTGTATTAAGGAAAATTTTGCAGGTGGCTGCAAAAAAAAGAGAATATGTGACGGACGCTCCTTTAGGTCCAGTTTGAAAAAACGTGGTATTAAAAGTAGCCACTTCATCAGATGATCAACTTCAGTTTGGACAAACCGTGTATAATCGAACCAAACGCAGCAACACGTCACATATTCGGCGTTTGTTGTGTGAGCCATCGCACGCACACAACCACAACACCACCACCATCAATCCAACCTCACAACTCGTTCATCTCTCTGACGATGTGCTGCCATTCATAGGCATTGCATGGATGGATAGGGCACACAGCCAAAGATACTGCATAGGTAGATAACTTCACTGCCCTGTCCGTCCCAAAATTTAATATGTGGCTTGCTCTTACAGTAAGTGATATGTAGCATCATTTCACAATCTTAAGTACCAGTACATGCCGTACATTCAACTTCGATTCTCGTTCATCTTTGTTCCGCTTCTGTTAGCCTGTAGCTATGGACGGGACTGCCATCTGTGGGCGGCAAGGACAAGGCCCACTCTCGTCTCTGAGTCCAAGGAATAAAAGGCCTCGGTGCAGCCTGGACTGCCTTTCCAGTGATCCAAGCGAGCGGGTGAAGCGAGCACAACAAACGCCGAATATGTGACGTGTTGCTGCGTTTGGTTCGATTATACACGGTTTGTCCAAACTGAAGTTGATCATCTGATGAAGTGGCTACTTTTAATACCACGTTTTTTCAAACTGGACCTAAAGGAGCGTCCGTCACATATTCTCTTTTTTTTGCAGCCACCTGCAAAATTTTCCTTGATAAGTATTCCCCCCATTTTTTATTCCGGCCGGAATACATATTATGGGCGCAAGCCATAATAACTATTCCCCCCGGAATACTTATTATGGATTTCATCGAAATAAGTATTCCCCCTCCCAGATTGGTCATTCCCCCCTTCTCAAATCTAACGACGCTTGAAGTCGCTCAGCAATATATTTTTTTCCAGTTTCTCCATAACAAATCCAAGAATGTCGCAGCATTGGCGGTGTATTTTGTGCGACGAGGGACGATGAAGCATCGAACAGAGTCACCGCTAATTAGCTGGAGCTCAGGTGGAACTCGTAATGGGCCGATCAGCCAGGTGTGCTTGAAGGATGTTATTATCGACGTACATTGTAGCCACTGTTCAGCCAACTCGCATGCACTCTTCACAAGTGGAAGAAGTCGGTATACCGTTCTAACAATTGTTATCGACTAATAATAAGCAGTGTTAGCAACAGCGGAATTAGAATGACGCTTCAGTGCAGGATTTGCCCCTTTTTAACATCAGCCCGAGCCACTGGACTGTCTGCTTGGCGACGACAAACAAGATTGTTGTTACACCGACGCAAACGCGATCGCTCACCCACACTCACCTTGACCGCCGCACACACACACACACACACTTTGAGTCGCAGTCAACCGCCCGCACACGTGGAGCACTCTAGTGCGAAAAGGCGCTGTAGCAGCGATGCGAATGATCTACATGTATACATGTACCTTGTTGACAAAATATATTTTAATTAATTACATTTTAATTTGCTACGCCTGCCATTGGAAGAACGATACTCAGACAGCTAATGTTAAATCGCCACTCACGCGTTCACAAACAAACACTCAATCCGAATGAAAAAGCCCAAAAAGATTAAGTTTAAAGCAGGTAGTCATCCGTTGCATGTTTGTTGTTTTCTGTTCGTGTCGTTCTGCTGCATATAAAGCATTGTGATACATAGTTAACGCATTTCAAAAGGGGGGAATAGTTATTTCGGGCGGGGGAAAACCTAATCTGGCACAAAACCATAATAAGTATTCCGGGGGGAATACTTATTATGGGGGAATACTTATTTCGTGACACCGGCATAGCGAACTCGACGTGGGTTTGAATGTTTTCCGGCCCTTCCGTGTAGAATCTCTGCACCGCTTCTGTTATAGGGCCGGATTGGGGCTGCTTGGCCGCGTGTTCCACGCCGTCGAGTACGCGACGACTGCCGGGTGCAAGGCGGTTGTGGCCTGGCTTGCCGACGACTCGGGTGTCTTCCGTCTGTTCTACTCAGACAAGGTGCGTCGACTGCCGAACCACGACCTCGCCGATTGGACGATTGCCCAGATGAAACTGGGCACGGTGAGCAACTGATTGCAAGCAAGCTGCACTTCTAATTTATGAGCGCGTCGAGCAGTGCAGGTGTACTTGTGTCACGGCGACGGCCTGGTGGAGGTCGGGTCGCAGACGTTGATGACGGCAGCGCAGAGCGACACTGGCGGATCCAGGGGTGGGGGAAAGGGGGAATTCCCCCTCCCGAAATAGGAAATATAGGGGGGAAACGGGGGAAAGGGATAGGCGGTGGGAGAAGAAACGCGCCTAGTGGGCCTAGTTTCCAGCATAAAATTGCTTGTAGGTGGTCGAAAACAGCAAAATTTTCGCCTGCGGCGCCGTTTATATTCGCTAATTATCGAAAATGGACCGATTAGGTGTCCAAATCACTGCCAAAATGGCCGAACATCCAAAAAGTTCAACAGGGTCCTTCCTTCTGCAAAATTCTTCCCCCCTCCGAAATTTTTTTCTGGATCCGCCAGTGCAGAGCGACAACAGGGCGTTCGTCGGAGGCGGCGGAAGCGTCGACTCGCAGCGCAGCTTCAACGCGCCCGTGCTCTCTTTCACGCTCAGGAGCGACTTCCGCATCGAGAAGGCGAAGAAGGAGCTGAGCTCGCCCGCCGCAGGCGACCTGTCCAAGGTTGAGGGCGTGTGCTGCTGCGCTGTCGCGACGCCGTGCGGCACTCGCAGGGCACGCAGTGTAAGCGATGCACTTGCGCTTCTACGTTGTTCTTAGAGAGCGCGCTTTTGAGGCGTGCACGCTGTTCTGATGGACACCGTTCGAATGGCTCGGACAGCCAAGAACGGCGCAGCACTCTACCAGCTCCCACTGGCGTTGGACGGCGGCGTCGTCGACCTGGTTCTTTGGTTGGGCCCGCAGGTTGTGCATTTAGAGCAAGATCTTTGGCTGACCTGCGACGTACCGTAAATCTTGCAGTTGTTGCTGCTCCTATAGAGCCTCTCCCCTGTGTTGGGCGAGGTTGAATTTATGGTGCCTTCCTGCCTGCAGTACCCTCAAGGATAAGAGCTATGTTCTGCTACCCGCCATAGACCGATATATGGGTCTTGTATCCTCTCCAATTGTGCCCTCTGTAACGTAGAGGTGTAGATTGGGTCAAAAGCCGGGGGGGGGGGGGTGGCTGGGGGCATCGAGGGGGGAGGGTCTCCCGCCATCCCGCCGGGATCGGAAATTTTGGAGGGGGGGGGGGGGGTCGAAGTGGAACATTTTGCACCAAAATAGCGTGTAAATCGGTGCTTTTTGGTCCAAAAAAACAACGCCTAAATTGCACTTTTTAAGCCTTTTTGGGTCACGCCCACCCCCCCCCCCCCACTGAGCCCACCTATACCTGTAAGTGTAACGTAGAGGTCAGATAATAGTGTCCCGCTTCCAATAGTGCCATTTGTTTACAATTCAAATCGCTTTAGTTTTTGTTGTAGTGCCCCCTCTAACAGTGCCCTCCCCAAAGCGATATCCTTGAGAAAGGGGACGTTGAATCTGTACAGCCCAAAGGCCCTATTAGAGGATGCACAATAGAGAAATGCGTATGCGACGGACATGTAAAACAAACAACACGACGTGTTTAGCAGCGACTGCGAGATCTGTGGCATGACGCTGAGCGCTCCGCCGGAAGCTCCGTCTACGTCGTCGGCGTCTCCTACGAGGACACCTGTGCGTCTACAACGCTTTGAGCTATGTGGTGTGACTCAGCACAGCGCTTGCATCGTCCAGGGCAGCGGCTGAAGGGCGGTTGCTGGACGGGCTTTTATCAGGCGCCAGACCTTCCAGCGGCTCGCGAGCTGTTCAAGAAGCAGAGCGCGGCAGCGGCAAGCCAGGAGAAGCTGGAACAGACACCTCTCGCCGAATGCGACATGGAGTAGTTAGAAATCGATTCGCAGTTTCGCAGAATCGCGGTTCGTAGACTCGTAGGTCGTCGACGAACCGTAGTTCGTAGTCTCGTCACGCCACGCCACGCCACTGCGTAGTTCGTGCTCGTCTCGATGAAAACGATGAGTTCGCAGAATCATAGAACAGTGGCGTAGCCAACGATGAGTTCGCACAATCATAGAACAGTGGCGTAGCCAGCTAAAGGCAAAGACTGGCAAACAGCAACATGCGCGACCCGTGCGTGACGACCTAGGAGTAGGTAGTACTAGCCGCTTCAACTCAGGACTCCTGCTTGCAAAGTGCTCCAAAGTGGTTCAATATCGATATTTTCATGTCCTCAGTGATGACTCATCATCAATACAATGTGTCATAATTCATAAAATCATGCTGCGAATGCTCAGTTGAAAAGCAACTGACGAATCTGTAAAGTGCTGCAGCAAAATTCAAAGGAAGTCAACCAATGCAACCAATGCACTTCCGCAAACAGAAAAAGTTCCACTTTTTTGGTGTGACTCTTTATTCAGTCATTACATACCCGTAACCTTCAATTGTACTAATTGGGGCAAAACGCAATTGTTTCGTCCACGTCCACTGCGTCCGAAAATGTGAAGCCTAAGCCTAAGTGAAGCCTAAGCCTAAGTAAAGCCTAAGTCTGAGCATAAACATATACCTAAGCATAAGCCTGGACTAAGCCTAAGCAAAGCCAAAAATTATGAAAATTTTCATCAGATGCAGTGGACACAATGAACACTGACGCAACAATTGTTTGTAGCCCAAATCGGGCACTATGGTACCATCTTGAGCAGACACACCACAACCCTTAATTAGCCGCCTTGGGTCTAACTTTTCAATTCGGCGTATAGGAGGCAGCTACATTGTGATTGTACAGGGCAAATTATGGCGGGTCCTAATAATTGGCTTTACTTTGGAATAGCTCACTATTGGCTTGAATTATGAGGTTATTTTCTTGATCAGCATGGATGCTCACACTTGCCCAATCCGTCCAGCACAACACATACCGTAAACCCTATAATTAGCCCCCCCCCATAATAATACACTCTCCCAAGACCACTTTGAGTTAATAAGCCCCCCCCCCCCATAATTACGCGCTCTCCCTAAATGAACCATCGTCTAAAAGGCACAAAATTCGCGAGATTCATGATCAACATGGTCAATTACATAGGCTGCCAATTTTCGACCCTCCTAATTAGATGCAAAATTCCCCCCTAAGAAAGATGTTTGACCCCCTAATTTATTGGTCCACCCCCCTAATCGATTCCCCCCCCCCTAACTAAATGTTCGACCCCCCAAACAGGTGTTTAACCCCACTGATTACACCGTCTTCCGCTACGTCTCATCCATGCATCGGCACCAGTCGCGTCATCGGCTCGGATGCTATGTACAAGCTGAATTGGAGCGGGTTTCCTCTGCTATAATAATCGGCACCGTGGCTGCTGATCGCGAGTACCATCCTCTTGCGATTGCGGACGCGAGTAATGAAGACGCCAGCAACTACGATTCCTCTTCAATGAGGTCAAGGGATGCACACGAGAACTCGACGTCGACTCTCCCTCACATCATCACTGCCGACAATGCTGGGGCATCACGCGTTTGAGGAGCACTGTGCATTGCATGTTTTATGTAGAGCGAGCCA
The DNA here is from genome assembly GCA_030248085.1 of Paralinhomoeus sp. GSCO2_6. Taxonomy (NCBI): domain Eukaryota; kingdom Metazoa; phylum Nematoda; class Chromadorea; order Monhysterida; family Linhomoeidae; genus Paralinhomoeus; species Paralinhomoeus sp. GSCO2_6. Next base: position 137,529 of record JASAMY010002562.1, read on the forward strand.
TAGGCGTGCGCGTGAGAACAACGTAAAACATGAAGGTAAGCTTACCATTAGCTATGCGCAGTTGTGCACACAATCGTCACATCAAATTTCGACATCTATTCAATCTTCGACTTCTAATCAGTTGGGTAAAACAACAATTTAGGGGGATGCGTGCTGCGTGCGTGCGTGCGTGCGTGCGTGCGTGTGGGCGTGTGTGCGGGCGTGCGGGCGTGCGTGCATGTGTGCGTGCGTGCTTGCATGCGTGCGGGCGCGTGTGCGTGCGTGCATGTGCGTGCGTGCGCGTGTCTGTGTTCATGTGTGTGTGCATGCTTGCGCGTGCGTGCGTGCGTGCGTGCGTGCTTGCATGCGTGCGTGCGTGCACGCGCGTGCGTGCGTGCGCGTGTCTGTGTTCATGTGTGTGTGTGCATGCGTGCATGCTTGCGCGTGCGTGCGTGCATGCGTGCGTGCGTGCGTGCGTGCGTGCGTGCGTGGGTATGCGTGCATGCTTGCGCGTGCGTGCGTGCGTGCGTGCGTGCGAGCGTGCGTGCGTGCGTGCTTGCGTGCGGGCGCGTGTGCGTGCGTGCGCGTGCATGCGTGCGCGTGTCCGTGTTCATGTGCGTGTGCGTGCGTGCTTGCGTGCGTGCGTGCGTGCGTGCGCGCGCGCGCACGTGCGTGAGTGCGTGCGTGCGTGCGTGCGTGCGTGCGTGCGTGCGTGCGTGCGTGCGTGCGTGCGTGCGTGCGTGCGTGCGCGCGTGCGCGTGCGTGCGTGCGCGCGCGCGTGCGTGCGCGTGACCGTGTCCATGTGTGTGTGCGTGCGTGCGTGCGTGCATGCGTGCGTGCGAGCGAGCGTGCGCGTGCGCGCATGTGCGTGCGTGCGCGTGTCCGTGTCCATGTGCGTGCGTGCGTGCGTGTGCGTGCCGGGGGGGGGGGACACACGAGCCGAGACGACGCACACGTTCTTGACGACGACGAAGTGCTCGGGCACCTCCTTGTAGAGCAGCGAGTGGGCGAAGAGGGCGTCCGCATCGGTGCTGGCATTCAGCTCGAAGAACATCATCAGCGTCGTCTTGCGCTGGCGCCCGGCGGCCTTGTTGTTGTTGTTAATTGCAAAAGGCGTCCCAGTTCTCCTTGAGGAACATAGCTGTTGCGACCGGGTCGTCCCACAGCGCCCGCACAGTGAGAGCGCCGCCGCCGATACGTGGGCAGGCGAAGAGGTGCATGGTGTCATGCAGAGGGTGTCCACATTTGGGACAAGCCGCCGAAATAGTGGGGTCGATCCGACTGCGGTAGGACTGCGGTAAGTTGCAGTGTCCCGTCCGGAGTTGAGCGAGAGTGGAGCGCTCATGGCGAGACAGAAGCTTCTCGCTGGAGTGAACTTTGGGTGGAGGTATGCCGAGGACTCTGTTGGCGCCAGCCGCTCGCGCGTCCCTGACTGCCTCCGTGTGTAGTTGACGTGTGGAGGCGCGCAGCTCGGCTGGGGAGGAGATGGCCAAGGGTCGACCAGTCGTCGGTGATTGTGGGCCAACTGGGGTTTCATACTCCTCCGGGCTGCTGGAATTGATAGGAAGGGTGGCATGGGTGGGTTGGAAGCCTGCAGGTCAGATAAAACTGCCGAGAGAGAAGTAGGGCATGGTCTTTGATGGGTAGTTCTGCCGCCTCAGCATGCACGTCGTAAACACTGGCGGTAGCGTAAGTGCCCGTGACCACACGCAGAGCCGCGGTCTGCGCCCTGCCCCGAGAGATGACACCGGTTGTCAAGAGTCGCTGTGTTGCGTTGCATCCGAAGAAATCGTCCCGAATCCGATGCGTCGAGACTACAGAGAAAATCGGTCCGGTGCTTTTGTAACACTCGGTCAACAGGCACACACACACACACACACACACAGCTGCTGACGACGAGTAGCTTCGACACGGGACGAGTTCGTGGTAGCAGAGTTCGACACGACTGGGCTGGCGTGGCGTCCGCGCGTGCCGTCCGACGCCGCGTCGTCGACGAGCAGCAGCTGCTGCCTCCTCCCCCCCCCCCCCCTCCCTACTCTCTCCCTCTCCCAGGATGACTCGTGCCGTCGTCCTGTCGGCCGTGCACTAGAGAGACGACGGCGGCAGCAGCAGCGCCACCCTCCGTCGCGTCGTCGTCAGCAAGCAGAGATAGGGGGAGGCGGGCGGGTGGGGCACAGAGCGTGGCTGGGCTGGGCGAGCGAAAGGAAGACACGGGCCGGGGAGGAGCCACACGTGAATAGAGAGGAGGGACGAAGGACGCGCGCGCGCGCGCGTTCGAAGAAGGGAGGCAGTAGAGGACACAGCGGCCCTCTAGCGGACGACGGAGGGCACCCCCGCCCCTGGTCTTGATGTCGAGTACAGAGCAGAGGTCGGGCCCTTGCTCCGACGACGCGACGTCGGCGGCGAGAGCTGCGTCCGTCCATTCGTACCGCGCATAGCCGCCGCCCATTCGTTTGACAGGAATAGGATGCTTCGATTCTTCTTAGATCCGCTTGAAATCCGGCGCGCGCGCGCGCGCGTGCCCGCTTGTCGGCAGCGGCCGCACGGCGCCGCGCCTCCGTTTGCACCGGGTGGCCGCCGCACCCAGCAGGCCAAGCGCGAGTTTCGACCGCCGACGGCAGCTGCTGACGCGACGGTCGGCGAGGCGGCGGCCGCTCTGCTCGTCGGCGTCGCCAGCCGCTCCTCGCCTTCCAGTCGGCCAGCCGACCGGCCCGCGCAACGCGTCTCGTCACGCCACGCCGCCCGTTGAGATACGGGCAGCAGCAGAAGGGAAGGACCCACCGCCCCGTCGCCGCCCGCCCGCCGTGGAAGGAGGAGGCGCGCGCCGCCTGCCGCCCAGTAGTACGTGGGACGACGGCTACGGGCCGGACTGGCGGCGCTAGCGGCTGCGTCGTCGCCGGCGTCGCCGCGCTGCGCCCGCCGGGTCGTCCTGACGCCGGCCGGCGGCCGCGCCACTGTCAGTCGGCCGGTCGGTTGCCTGGCTGGCGCGCGCGCACACCGTCGACGCCGCCGCTGCTCACGATGACGCGCGCCGGCGCACACCGGCGAAGAATCTTCGAGTGACGCGGCCGAGGCGCTGCGCGACCCACGCCTCCTCCTGCCCGCTGCTCTCAGCTCCGTGCGTCGTCAGCGCGTGGGGCGGCGACGGCGGCGTCCTTGCCGACGCCGCCGACTACTTCGTCTCAGCGACGTCGGCCGTAAAGAGGCGTAGATAGGAGCGGGGCGCCGATCGAGCGCGGCGCCCGCTGGAGGCGGTGGCGGCGTCGTCGTCGTCGCTCTGCTGAGTCGGCCCCTGCGCGACGTCGGCGGCGCATTGATTTCGACGCTGCCGACGCAGCCCTTCCCTAGGCTCTCAGTCCTCGAGCTCTCGTTCGTAAGTCACTACTTGTCGTACTTCACCACAAGCTCAAGCACAGTTCTCACTGCTGCCTTTGCGATCACTTTGCTCACGCCTGCGCGATTCTGTCGCTCTTCCTCATCCTTGTTGGCGTGCTGCTGATTCTCGTCATATTGCGTGTGTTGTGTCTAAGTCAAGTCCAGGAGCAGTCGGTCAGGCGCTTTCATTGCCCACGCTGCTCTTTCTACTGTATGTGAGCGGTGCGCGCAGTCCTCTATCGACAAATGGTGTTGAGACATGGGTGCGTACACGTACGTACGCGCTTGTACAGACAGACCCCGAGTGTGGGACTGCACTACTCTCCTTCGTGGTGTGCGCGCGAACGCCTACTGCATGCAGTTTTGCACAAGCGAATTGAGAAAGAAGGTAGGTACCTATCTGCCAACAACAGCTTGCCGCCTGCCGTCGGCAGCCGCTAATTGCGTAATTAGAAGGGGCGCGCCTCCACGAGAAGCTTGTGGTCGCGCGCTCGTCGACGACAGCTTTGGGGTCGGCGTCGCGATTTTCGGCGCGGCAGCGGCGGCCCGTCCCCGCGGACGGAGGACGTTGCCACGGCACGAGAGCGGCGGCGCCGGTGGCGCTCGTCATCCGTCGTCGTCTCCTCCGTCGAGGCCGCCGCGCTGTTGACGACGCGGCCGCGGCCGACCAGAAGCAGCTGGCGTCGTCGTCGTCGTCGCCGTCGCCGTCCGCCCCCCTTCAGCGCAGGAGCGCGGACGGCGGAGGGGGCCGCGGCGCACTCCTTCCCGTCGCCCAGCCTTCATAGGCCCGCCGCCCCACGCCGCCGCCGCCTCTAGAGCGAACAGGCGGCGGCGGCAGCAGCGCCGCTGGCCGCCTAGAGAGTGGGAGAGACAGACAGATAGGCGGCGGGAGGGAGGGACGGCAGGCGCGAGCAGCCGACGGTGGGGGTCGAGCGCGCGCGCCGCTCGCTCGCTCGGCAAGCGGTGGCGGGCGGGCGGCCGCGACGACGACGAACGACGACGACGACGAGGGGCCTGTGTTCTCTGCGCTCTCCAGCGCCTGCTCCGCTGCCTCTCCTCCCGTCCGGCCAGGCCAGTCCGTCAGGCCACTCGCCTGCTCCGCGGAGCTCTTGTTGTGGGGCGTCGAGATTGGTTGGTGTTGGGTCGGCCGGGCGGGCACTAGCGCGGTCCGCCGCTCTCGCACGGCTGACCACCAGAGCTGACCGCTGGCCATTCGTTCGTCGTCTACGTAGACTGGCTGGCAGGCGGCAGGCGCTGTTCCGTCGCCGAGGACGGCCTTGCCGCCGACGTCGGCCGCCCCCTCCCTTCGCTCCTTTCGTCTCTTTGTGCAGCGCGCGTCGTCTCTCTGTGTGTATGGCGTGAGCCCGTGCGTGTGTGCGTCAGGCCCGCCCCATTGGCGTGCTGGTGCGCCGTCGACGCCTGCCGCGCCGCGTCGTCGTCAACGCTCCCCTAGACCGGCCCACCCATTCCCTCGTCGATCCAGTCCTGCCCGCCTTCCTGCGCGCGCCGCATTTCTTCTACGTCTTCAGCGCAAGGAGCAGTTTTCGCAGCGTTTTCTCGACATTGCCGACACGAGCATGGACGAATCGGAGGAGCGCCAGTCGGACAGCGCCTCGCCGCCGGCGGAGATCGCGGCCGACGAGGCGGAGCGGGCGGCCAGCGCCGCCTGGGACCGCGACCGTCTCGAGGAGTCCGTCAGCATGGACGACGCCGATGACGATAGAGACGAAGACGACGACGAGGATGACGAAGGAGACCGCACCGAGGAGATGACAGGCTGGGAGGCGGGCAACGCGAAGCCTCCTCACCCGGCGCCCACCTTGAACGGAGTCGCTGTGAGGAGCACCTCCCGAGTGCGAGTGCGTGCGTGCGCCTGTACGCTCGATCGTGCGCGCTTGTAGGCGGAGCCGACTCCGGCGGGCAACCTGACGTGCGGCAAGTGCATGGCGCCCGTGGGCACGCGCAGTCGCGAGAAGGAGCGACACGTCTTCAAGCACATGGACTGCCGCCGCTTCCAGTGCTCCCACTGCGAGCTCGAGTTCAACCGGCTCGACTACTGCAAGGCCCACTGCAAGGTGCCTCCATACCGCGAGTGCGCACCCGCACACGTGCACATGCACGCACGCGCCGCCTGCAGAAGTCGCACAAGGGCGTGCAGCCGAAGCCGGGCGCGGTGGACCGCCGCGAGCTGCTCGCCTCCCAGTACAACGCGATCCTGCACGACTGCTTTGGCGGCGCCCTGCCCGTCCTGCCGCGCCTGCGCAGCGCCATGCCCGTCAAGGAGGAGGAGCCTGACGACGACGAGGGCGAGGACGACGACGACGTCGGCATTTTTCTGTCGACAAATTTTTTTCGACAATGTTTCTATAAGAAAAAGTTGTCCAGGACAGCGCCGCCTCGCTGTCGTCTGCGGAGCGCGGCGGCCGCGCCTCGAGCACGGCGCCCGTGACGCGCCAGTCGAACCAGCCGGCCGTGCCCTGTCTCGTCTGCGGCGCCGCCGTCGACTTCCCCATCCGGAGCCGGGAGCGCCATGTCTTCGAGCACCTGGGCTCCCTGCGCTTCCAGTGCCTCAAGTGCCACCAGCAGATCACCAGTCTCAAGGGCACCAAGAGACACATCAAGGTGCCCGTCCGAACCGAAGGAAGGGGGGGGGGGGCCCCCCCCCACCCCCCCCCCCCCCCCCCCCACGGACAAGCAAAAAAACAACAGCAAAACACACACCAACCCCACCAAAAGACAAGACACCAAAAAAACCACACCCCCCCCCCCCCCACCCACCCCCCCCCAACCCCCACCCCCCCCCCCCCCCCCCCGCGCTCTGCCTTCAGATCTATATCCATGATTAGCTACCGTATGCATCCGAATTGCAGCGGTTCCACCGTCGCGAGCGTCCGCAGCCGCAGGTGGAGGACCGTCGGCGGACGATGAAGCGCGACTTCGATGAGATGATGAAGAACTGCTTCGGAAAGCCTGGCACGCTCACGCGACAGTCGCTCACCGGAGAGACCGCCGTCAAAGAGGAGTCGGTAAGTGGAAGGTTTTGAAGTCGGTTCGTTTTCCCGCGCAATGGGGGCAGGGCATGCATGTAACTGTGTCTGACAGAGGGGGGGGGGGGGAAGGGCGGAAAGCGGGATAGGGGGGGGGGAAGGGGGTGGCCACCCTCCCACTCGGAAGAAAAACCAAACCCCTCCATTTTACGCCTACCCAGCCCCCGCAGAAGTTTTCCTGAAGTTTTCCAACTTGTCTACAAATATAGAAAGTAGTTAATTTTTCTTCTTTTTCAGTGTTTTTCCACCCTAAAGCAGCTAAATAACGCTATTTATAGCCTATTTTAGCCCATTTTTGACCATAAAGTGCCTATTTAGACACTATTTAGGTACACTTTTAACCCTCTGACACCCCCTCCCTCTTCAAATCTGCTCACCCCCCACCCCCACCCCCCAGAATGGTCTCTGCCCGCCCCGTTTGGAAAAGACCCCCCCCCCCCACTTTAAAAACCCGGTTACGTGTATGGGCGGGGGTGAAGAAATTTGCAAAGCAAGGGCGCGTGCTTTTCCAGTTGAGTCGCGAGGAGAAGGAGACGGACGTGCGCTGCGGCCTGTGCGACAAGGCGGTGTGCGGCGCTCGGAGGGCCAAGGACGCGCACATCTTCGAGCACATGGGCCTCAAGCGCTTCGAGTGCTCCGTCTGCGAGCGACAGCTCTCCTCCACCGAGACCTGCTCCGACCACGCCAAGGTGCCACGCCACCACCACCACCTTTGTGGGACTGGCAGAAAAAAGGAATTTTCAATTTGAGGACGAGCCATAAAGCATTGGCCTGCACATTTTAACGAACAGTATTAAATTACTAACACACAATCTCTCTCTCTCTCTCTCTCTCTCTCTCTCTCTGTGTGCAACGCAGCCCGGAGAGTGCGCTGGATGGATGAGCTGAAATTCGTCGCTCCGGGGACTTCACTACATGGGCGCTGCTACCGCCTTTTTTTTTCCTCGTTTTATTATTTGAGATTCGTGTCACTCTGCTTGGGGTTTTCACCCGCTGATCACACTTCCCCCCCTTTCCCGGGCCCCCCGCGAGACCGACCATTATCCAAATTGCTTTTCTTTGAACTATTCTTCCCTCTGGGATTGTTTACCGGGTGATCACGAACCCGCACTCGCTTTCCAATTCGCTCTGTACGCAGACCTTCCCTTTCCTTCCTCAGTCCTACCCTGGGTTGTCTCTGTTTCCCTTGCATCTTAGCTTAGATTTTTCCCCTTCACATTTCACCTTCCCGACTAGAGTACGCCCTCACCCTCCCCGCCCACTATATAAATAAATTATATGATAACACAGCACATTTTACGCGCCTTCTCACTTCCCAGAAGTGTTTATAACACACCTTTTACACACTTTGTGCCTCTATGCTCTCCTTCTTTTCCCCTCCCTGACCCCCCCTACATCCCAACTTTTTCTTTTTTTCTTTTCTCTTCCTTTTGCCTTTTTTCTTAAAACCCTTTACTTTTCTTTTTTTTTCTTCTTTTTTTCTTAGTTTTACTGCTGTAAAACCCTGTACACCCGCACCCCCCCCCCCCCCCCCCCCCCCCCCCCCCCCCCCCCCCCCCCCCCCCCACCCCCACCCGCCACCCCGCAACACCACCACCACCACGCATAAATATGGCAGCATGTAAATGCGCACGCGCACGCACACTCCAGTCATAGGTGTAGCACGCACGCATGCAGGTCACAAACGCACGCACGCACGCACGCACGCACACACGCACACACACACACACACATGCACGCACACACACACGGACTCGCAAGCGGGCACACACACGACAAAAAAACAAAAAAAAAAAAAAAAAAAAACATGCGCGTGTATGTGTTGCGTTTTAGTGGTGCGTTGTTTTAGTTTTTCTTGGCGTTGAGCCTTCGTCGCGCATAACGTAAATGATATTGTGGTGCGTTTCGCCCGGTCCAATGGCCAAATGAACTGGGATCCCCCCAAAAAAAGCCGAAAACAAACAGACGTGCGCGCGCGCGCGCTCTCCTGCGCGTTCAAAAAACTCTCACTTTCTTACTCTCCTCGTCTGCTCTCCCTACATTCCTCTGCTTCGTCCTTTCTCTCTGTTTTGTCTCGGCCTGGCTCTTCCTTCGCTCCGGCTAGGCTTAGGCTCCCCTTAGGTTCCGGACGCCCCGGAACGCAACACACAGATTTTGCCTTCCAAAGAAGACGACACGACACAGACACACACGCACACCCCCCGCACCCGCCCCCCCCCACCGCGCGCGGAAGCGGCAGCGAGCGGGCAGCGCTAGACCAGGTCCCAGCCAGACCAAGTGCATATGCAGGCGCATAAACAGACAGGCACACACAAGAGAAAGCACACGAACAAACACACATATACACAGCTACATTATAATATTTATTATTGATGATTTGATACTTTTTGAGTATGTGAAAATATTGATACTGATTACTTATGAGGAGGTTTTTGATGATGAATGACAAACGACAAAGGAGAGGGAAGGTTCCTATAAATAGAGCAATCCTCGGCTTATCCCCGCCCCAAACAACCCACTTAGGTGGCACCTTGCCTTGGGGGGCCGTGGGGATTACTTGGGCGCCCCTCCCCCCCGCCCCCCCCCCCCCCCCCCCCCCACCTGTGTTCTTGTTTTTGTGTGTGTGGGTTTTGTGGGGTTTGTTGTTGGTTGGGGAGCAAAACAAATAGCATAACAAAGCACAACAACAACCGATGCCCATCCTCTATCCTCACCTCCCCCCCATCTACAAAAAACAAAACTCAAAAAATCAGATCTCAATCGCAGCGCGCCTGTTATAAGGTAGAAAAAGAATAAAAGAAGGTATAAAGCAATATGATGAAAAGTTGCATGTTCTGTCATCATTCCATTCATTAATCTAAATAAAAAATATAACAAGCAAGCAAGCTGAGAAAGAAAAAAAACAAAAAGGGGGGGGGTCTGGGGGTTTCTCGGGGGGGGGGGGGGTCTAGAGCCATCCCGGGTAAAATGTCTGGGATCGAACTTTTGGAGGGCGGGGGGGGGTGGTCGAAGTGGACGATTTCGCACCAAATAGCGCGTAAATCGGTGCTTTTTGGTCCAACGCCTAAATAACACTTTTTGGGTCACGCTACACTGAAAAAGGACACGAAAACACGCATATTTCCCTTTCAATAATGCGAGAGGGTTTCCCGCAACTTATCTGGGGTGGCGATGGCCAGTGCGGGGGGGGGGGGGGGGGTGGCGCTCGCGCAAAAAAACGGGACGGCTATAGCCAGGGGGTCTGGAAAAATAGTGCCCCTCCCCGCCCAGTTACAGGCATGCTCGTTCACCCTTCTCGCGTGTTCCAGAAGATGCACGCCGAGGAGCTGGAGGTGCGGTTCATCGACCGGCGTCTGGAGCTGCGCCAGGACTACGACGATATGTACGAGCGCTGCTTCGGCAAGCAGCTGCTGCATCTCCGCATGAGTCTGCACACGGCCGGTGGGGGAGGCACGGGCACGGGCACGGGCAACGGCCTGACGGGCGGAGGCACTCAGGCCGTCTTCGGGCCCAGATTCGACCTGGGAGAGGTGCGTGGACTTCGGAAATTCGACAATTATTTTCGAGTGAATAGTGGTGCTGCACTAGAGAGTTAGAATTTGACATTGGCCCTAGCATTTCATTTCCAAACTTTGGATCTCAAATATATATATATATATGTATTTATATAAAATTAAATAGTATGAAATTCTAATTTTACGGCCGGCGCATTGCAGGGCCTAGACCAAGACGAGAATCGCGTGCAGTGCATGCAGTGCAAGGAGATGGTCCACCTGCACAACCGTGACGCCCATGTCTTCCAGCACTGGGGCATGAAGCGCTTCCAGTGCCCGTACTGCGACAAGGAGTTCACCCGCATCAAGCCCTGCATACACCACTGCAAGGTGCCCCTATATAAGGACGTGGATCTGGCTATTGGAAGTTGGAACTGGGGGGGAGAGTCCTTGGAGGACGGTTGAAAACTAGTGTGAACAAATTCTAGGGAAGGACCCCATAAATGAAGCTTAAGCTTTATTTCGACAACGCCACACTGCAGGAGCGGGCACTAGCGGATCCAGGGGGGGGGGTCTCCCCCTTCTGTGAGCTCAGACTTGGGGGGGGGGAGAAGAAGGAGGAAAGAAGGACGACCGCAGAGGCAAAGTGGGCAGATTGTTACGTTTTCCTTGGATTAAGGCACTCAGAACCGTAAAATTTTCGCCTGCGGCGCTGTGGTATCGCAACTCACTGTTCTGTATTGAAAATAGTGCAAACAAAGCAAATGCCGAGCCGATGACAGGGCCAACACTTGACTTCTTTGGATAAACTGCGATGAAAAAATTTAACCTTCTCTTCTCCTGGGCGTTGTGCCATTGCTTGCTGGCTGTGGGGCATCTGAACTGAATAACTGAATTGTGTGTTCTTTTGCAGAAGACCCACCCCGAGCAGGCGCCGAGCCAGCTGGACCGCCGACTGGGCATGCGCCAGGAATACGACGACGAGTACGAGCGCTGCTTCGGCCAGCTCAGCATCCACATGAAGGCCTCCCTAGACAGCACCCAGAGGAAGATGCTCAACGATGGGGTGCGCCACGCAGGCCACGCACCGGCACGCACGCACCGGCACGCACGCACCGGCACGCACGCACGCACCGGCACGCACGCACCGGCACGCACGTACTGGCACGCGCACGCACCGGCACACATGCACCGGCACGCACGCACACTTCTTTAGGAGGAAGAGGAGGAGGAGGCGGCGCAGAAGGTGGACTGTCTCCAGTGCTCGGAGTCAGTGAGCCGCGACAGCCGGGACACGCACGTCTTCCAGCACTGGGGCATGAAGCGCTTCCAGTGCCCACACTGCGACAAGGAGTTCACCCGCGTACCGCCCGCGCTGCGTCACTGCAAGGTCGGTGCACCATGTACATACATACATACATACATACATATTATTGATTTTTTTTGAAATTATTTTGTCGCTTCAGAAGACGCACGATGACGACCGTCCCAACATCATAGACGGCCGCATCACGCTCATGGACGAGTACAATGAGGAGTACGAGAATTGCTTCGGCAAGCAGTCCGCCCACATGAAGGCCTCGCTCGACAGCTCGCTTAGGGTGGGCAATCCTTCTGCGAATGTAGTGGCACACGCACACGCACACGCACACGCACACACACACACACACACACGCACACACGTACCTGTAGCTGACGGACCATTGAAGGGGAGGGGGAGGATGGCGTTCACAAGAACGGTTCTGAGGGGGGGGGGGCACAAAATGCTTGTGCACACACGCCCGTACACGACGCACGCACGCACGCACGCATGTGTGTGGTTGTGTTTGTGTTTGAGCGCTTGGCGCGCCCGTTCCAGAGAGAGACGCGCTACAGCGTGCCCGTGTCACTTCAGCCAGAGCCGGAGGAGCTGCGCGTCCAGTGCCGCCTCTGCGCCGAGATGGTGCACCGCGCCAACCGCGACTCCCATGTCTTCTACCACGAGGGCAAGAAGCGCTTCCAGTGCCCACACTGCGAGCGCGAGTTCACCCGCATCAAGCCCTGCATGCACCACTGCAAGGTATACCCTGCGCACTGGCACGCACGCACACGCACCGCACGCACCGGCACGCACGCACGCACGCACGCACGCACGCACGCACGCACGCACGCACGCACGCACGCACGCACGCACGCACGCACGCACGCACGCACGCACGCACACAGAGCATTGAACCGGTGGTGTTCAGACGTCTCACCGGGAACTGGAGCCGGGCTTCCTGGACCGCCGCCTCGAGATGGGCGTCGCGTACGACGAGGGCTACGAGCGCTGCTTCGGCAAGATCTCCGTGCACATGCGCGTCAGTCTCGATCCCAGCCTCCGACGCGAGGAACCGCAGCAGCGCAGCGCCACGGTCCGTGTTGGAGTCTGTGCGTCCGTTCCCGTACGTGCGTGCGTCTGTCGCTCCAGCCCGAGTCAGCTGAGGACGCGAGCGGCAGCGGCGGCGACGCCGGAGGCTCGAATCGCGTGCAGTGCCAAAAGTGCAACGAGATGGTGCATCGGGACAACCGGGACGCGCACGTCTTCCAGCACTGGGGCTCCAAGCGCTTCCACTGCCCCTACTGCGAGAGCGAGTTCACGCGCGTGCCGCCCTGCGTGCACCACTGCAAGGTAGGGCGTGCTCTTTGCTGCACTCGGTATAGTCACTCGAGAGCCTGGCCACTCTCCGTACAGACGTTCCACAAGAACGAGATGCCCAGCTACATCGACCGGCGTTTGGAGCTGCGCGACGAGTACGACGTGTGCTTCGAGCAGTGCTTCGGCAAGCTCAGCGTCCAGATGAAGGCCTCGCTCGACAGCTCCCTCAAGGTGCGTGTTCCAGCATGCCAGCTCGTCCAAAAATTCCTGTAACTGAAGGGGGGGGGGGGAGGTTTGGGCCCCCACTATTTTTTAACACACACCCAGTCCCAGACCCCCCAGAATTTTCCCAAGGGATTTCAGACACTATTTAGAGCCTATGTTGACCATTTTTGACCAAAAAGAACCAGTGTGAAAAACAAAAAAATGGTAGACACATACACTCCAGCTATCTGCTCTCCAAAGTGCCATCCCCCCCCCTCACCCTGCCAGACCCCGTTACAGGTCTGTGTCCAAGTGCCTGAAATGACTGAATTAAAATTCGTCGCAAACTCCAGCCCGAACCCGAAGACAACCGCGTGGCCTGTCGTCTCTGCTCGGAGATGGTGCACAGGGACAACCGTGACGCGCACGTCTTCCAGCACTGGGGCATGAAACGCTTCCAGTGCGCCCACTGCGACAGCGAGTTCACGCGCATACGCGCCTGCATGCACCACTGCAGGGCGAGTCGATTTTTTTCTGGGATTTTCAATTTTAATTTGAAATTTTCTTTCAATTCCAGACGGTCCATCGGCAGCTGGAGGCGGGCTACAAGGACCGCCGACTGGAGATGCGCCAGCGCTACGACGAGGACTTTCAGAACTGCTTCGGAGAGCTCAGCGTTCAGATGCGTGCCGCCCTGGACAGTAGTCAGAAGGTTAGCCTCAGTCAGAAACGGACTTGCAACTGGGGGTGGGGGGGGATAACTTGCACAAGGCAATTTTAATAGAGCGGATGGGTGGGTGGGTCGCGAAAGTGAAAATTCGCTACTTTGTCTGTTGGTCAGTTTGTAGTACACGGTACTCAACGCTGCTTAGCTAGTTAGTCCATTCTGATGGCTCATGACACTGTACACGTAACACAGCACAATTGTTTTCGCCTCAAGAGGTGGGTGGAAGCAAAGTTCAGAGAACGCCGGGGAGAGTGTACCACTGCCACCCCCCACCCCCAGCAAGGGCAGAAATTTTTCTCCGACAAAAAAAAAACATAGTGGTGTTTACAATTTTCTTTTTTTTTTCTGCAGCCGCCAGCTGAGGAGCTGCGGGTGGAGTGCGCGGTGTGCAACGAGGCGGTGCATCAGCACAACAGGGACGCGCACGTCTTCGTGCACTTGGGCTTCAAGCGCTTCCACTGCCCCTACTGCGACAGCGCCGAGTTCACGCGCATCAAGCCCTGTCTACACCACTGCAAGGTGCGTGCGTGCGTGCGCCAGTGGGGCACTCTGCTTTCAACTTCGACTGAAAAAAATCCAAGCCCGTTAGAGGAGCGAGCCCCCCCCCCCAGGATGGGGCTGACTGGGTCTCATCTCTCACTAGCAGCGGTCGATTGTGACCAGAGAGAGAGAGAGAGGCCCCCGCGATCATAGAAGCGGCTCACACACAAACAAACACACAAGCTGAAAAAAAATTCAGAATCCATCCTTACCCTTGCAGACGATGCACCCGGCGCAGGAGGCGACGTTCATCGACCGTCGTCTCGAGGTGCGTGACGACTACGACGCCGCCTTCGAGCGCTGCTTCGACAAGAACCACTCGGCTGGGGGCGGCGCTGGCCTGCCCGCCTCGGTCGGCGGCACGCCCCACTCCCTGTCGCGGCCCAGCTCCATGCCCACCTTCGTGGGCGTCTCCACCACCACGCCGTCCATGGTGGTCGAGGAGCAGCAGCAGCAGCACCAAGCCTCCTGCTCCTCGCCCCCGCCCCCACTGCCAGCGGCGGTGGCGCCGGCCGCCGGGCCGACGCTGCACGAGGCGATGGCGGCCGCGGCGGCGGCGGTGGTGGCCCCAGAGGACCGGCTCTGCGAGCAGTGCCACCATCTGGTGGCCGGCCGAGAGCGCGAGGCGCACGTCTTCGAGCAGCACCTGGGCTCGCGACGCTACGAGTGCGTGCTCTGCGGCAGCCAGATGAACTGTCTAGAGATGGTTGCCGAACACTTCCAGGTGCGTACACGCTACGGGGACGGAAGTACTAAGCGCGTACCGACACGCACGCACGCACGCACGCGCGCACGCACGCACGCACACACACACACACACACACACCTGTTGGATTATCAGGCCGTCGGTGGCCCGTGTGTAGCATACCCATCTCCATGACGCCTTCCCGTCCAGAGCCACATAGGTAATTAGCCAGACATTTGGAAGAACGCCACCTGTAATCTAAGGAAGCGACATCACGAGAAACTCCATTGATAAGGACAACTCGTCGTATTGAGCGGATCCATCCAGAATCGAGCCCAGCAGAACCGTGCGCGCAAGAGGCCCATCCTCTACCACTAGGCCATTCGCTGGCTTCACTGCCACGCACGCACGCAGGCTCGTTTGCAGAACGTGCACGCGGGCGAGCAGCCGAACTTCGTGGACCGGAAGCCGTCGGTGCAGACGGAGTTCTCGACGCAGTTCGAGCTGTGCTACGGCAGCGAGGCGGGCGCGCACGCGCACACCGACCTCTACGGCACCATGCTCTCCAGCCTCTCACAGACCATCGCCGCACAGCAGCAGCAACAGCAACAGCAGGCCGCCAACCCGGCGCCCATGGTTGGAATTTGTGGTTGAAAAAGACTGTACACAGTGTAGTAGTATGTACCTGTCTGTAACCGGGTCTGGAAGAGTGGGGGGGGGGGGTAAATGGCCGAATTCTGGGGGGGGGGGGGGCGTCTGGAGCAAAAAGGGGGTAGCTGGACATTTTTGCGTTATACTGCTACTTTTTGTCCGAAATCAAATGTCAAGAATTAGTATAAATAGGCTCTAAACAGCGTTATTTAGCTGTTTTATGGTCACATAACACTGAAAACACTGAAATACACCAACATTTACTCACTTTTATCGTATTAGACAGAGTGAAAATCCCTTGGGAAAATTCTGGAGGGTTCGGTGTGTGTTGGCAAAACAGTGGGGAGCGTAACCCGCCAGTTACCGGGGGTGAGTGTAGTATTCAGTGGTTTCTAATATAACCCTCTTTCTGTACAATGTACCCATTCATTAATGGTGTCATGCTAAGCTATGTATCTGTGTCACGTGTCGATATGGGATGCCAATGCCACACACGGCTACGTACACGTACATTTCTCTGGAAGTTGGGGGGACACTCGCTAAGGAACATTTTGGGGGCTGGGGTCAGACCTTGGAGGGAGGAATAAATTGTTTGGGGGCGGGGAAGGGGGTTCAAGCGACTCTGCTACAGGAACCCACAGTTGTGAAAATGCTTATTGTGATTTGTGACTTCCTTCTTCCCTTTTTGCCTCCCCTTTTGCCTTCTTCTACTGTTGCCAAACTTCCCAGCACTGCAATCGCCTTTTTATCACAACTCTTCAATGTTGCATGCGGTAGGTATCAACTCCCGAAATGTATCGTTTGGCGTAGAAAACCAAACAAGCGTTCACGGCGATACATACCTAGTTTTTCTGTTGCAACTCGGCAGTGTCTAAACGCTTTTTTTACTTTTCAGGCAGTGAACTGAAAGCAAGGTTTGCAGGAGCTTGTTAGACTTCAAATCTGATAAAGTGAGTGGAAAACTAAAGACGCCGACACGACAAACGACACAGTGATAACGACACCCGCGATCTTTTCAGTTTTCACGGCGCTCTAGCTATGGATTGGTGTGTTTTTCTTGTTTCGCGTGCGCTTTTTGCGTTTTTCGCATTTCGTCTAATCTGCTCGCGCGCTACGCATCGAGTCATTTTGCCTGACAAATGGACCTTGTTGTGCCCTCGCTTCGCTGTTGCGGCCTCATCACCGAAATTTCAGCATTTGAAATTTTAAAATTCAAAAAATTGAAAATCACACGAAGCCTATGCTCTCCCAGAGCAGCGGGTCGCGCAGCGATGCCCGTCTGTCGTCCAGGGCGTCGTCCTCCGCCGTGCGACGCCTCCGCACATCCTTGAAAAATATTCAAATAGTTCGATCATTTAAATTTGAAACTTCGATGCCCGAAACCGGGAAAAAATACTCGTGCGGGGCAGGCGGGGCAAGCTAAGCCTAAGCTTGTGTTAGGCTAATCCTAAGCCTAAGCAAAAGCTGAGCCTAAGCCTAGCTATCAAGTTAGCTTGCCCCGCCCAATCTGCCCCGCCGACCGTAACCCCCGAAACCGTACCAGTCGTTGCATGCTTGTCGAACGGCGCATAAACTTGGGCAGCAGCTTGAATTTCGCCTTCTGCGACGCGCGTCGGAGTTTCTCTATGGAGCTGTATTTCAGTTTAAAATGTGATGGCCAAAGTCGTAGAATTTCGGTAAAACGAAAAATTGTAAAATCGGTCCGACTCCGCGCCTTGGCTTTGGTCTCCGTGGTGTCGAGCTCGAGTACGCTTCTCCTCCGGCTGTTGTTGTTGTCGGGACTGGGGCACTTTTCGATCACTTCGAACGCGGCGAATTTATTTCTCGCCTGTTCCTTCGGCCGCTTCAAGAGCGGCGGCAATTGCGTCTGCTGCTTTCGCTTCTCGTCCGCTTCCAGTGCTTTCGCCGACACGACGCCCTCCAGAATGAAATTCGGCGGGGGTTGTTGGAAGGAGGTCTCCATTTCGGCCGCTTTTTCCGGCTCTTTTCGCAGCGGCGCCACGCGCCGGATGGGCGGCAGCGCGCTGGTCAGCGCCGACACTTGTTGTTGCTCCATTTTTGTGCAACAGGGTTCTTGAGAATTGCGGTTGCGTACATGTATGTAGGAGATTGAAAACGGTTGTCCGACACTAATGACCACGTGCGAACCGCAATGCGTGACGCCTGGCGCTGTTGGCAACTCAATTATTTGCGGAACCGAAAAAGGAAACGTATTAGTGGGCTGCGCCGCTGCGTAAGCGGCGAAAGGGCGCTGCAGGGCCGATTAAAGTTAGCGCTTTAAACGGTGCATGTCCATGTAACTGGGGGAGGGAGTTGCTACAGCCCCAGCTTTTGATTACTTGAACCTCTGTAAAACGACAAATATCGTAAATTGTTATTAGTGCACGGCGCTACTATTGTTTCAATCTTCAGCTCGGCAGACCTTGGGGCAGTATTTGGAGCACTGCTATTGCGGCCCGTCTACTACAGGGGAAGAGGGGCACTATTGAAGGGGGAGGGGCTCAAGGACATCTTTTCTGTCTTTTCATGCGATAATTATGCGTTTCTCTAGCTGTAGTGTAGACGCATTTCAAAAGTAGCTAGCAATTTCTCATGTATGAGTGGAACCCTTCGCTTGCAGTACACACGCACTTCAAAACTATTCCAAACACAACTCGTTCCCACGACGAACGCTGCGAGCGCGCGCACCAGACACAGAGAAAAACCAACGGTCGCGTCATAGGAGGGGTGGGGGGCACAAAAGCGGTCGCTAGCCACGTTTCATCACTGCGTGTCCAATTCAGGCTCCCAGGCTTGACTTTTCGGAGGGCTCACATGAGTTTCGCGCCGAATCCAAAGGTACGCATCACGTTCGCAAGGTAGTGCCTCTTCAGGCCGTCCAAGGTCTCCTCTAGGTGCACTTTGGGTACGTTCTCCGCGACGACCTCCAGCCGAGTGCCATCGCCCTCGTCGACGAACGTGAAGGCCACGCGAGCGAAGTGGCCCGTGGGGTAGGAACGGAGGCGCCACAGCATGCGCAGCTCCTTGTCGGGCACCTGGGGAATGGATTCGGGGCAACGCTACGAGCCTTCAATGGCATGCCATGACGCCTTCCCGTCTAGAGTCGCATAATTAGTCAGACTTTGTGAAGAACGCCAACTCTGATTTAGGGCAGCGAAAATCCATCGAGAAAAAAGTCCTCAATCTAGTAGACCCAGCAGGAAGCGAACCCACAATCGTGCGTGAAAGTGGCCGATTCTCCACCACTAGGCTATACGCTGCTCGCACCTCAAAAGTGAGGATGGAAATGGAAATACCAGCAATCTGTGGCATGAATATGAAGGACAACTCATGGTGTCAATACCTGGACCTTGAAGGGTGAATTGAGGCAGCGTTCTCCACCTAACCAGACTGACTGACGTGCACACAGGACTGTGGTTTTCGCGTCATTTGTAGGGTTTTTCTTATCCCAAAATACACCAAAATAGCGTCATTTCGTCATTACCAAGACCAGAGACAAGACAATACCAACAATTGCTCACTTTTATGGCTATAGACAAAGTAAAAATCCCCTGGGAAAATTCTGGGGCTCTGGGGCCGTGTTGGGTGGGTGTCGTAAAATAGAAGGGCTCCAAAGCCCCCCCCCCCACCAATCGGCCAGATGAGGGTACACGCATAGCGACTAGACGATAGCGCTAGACGAAAGAATTACGGAAGTGGAAATCGGAAGGGCACGGACGCACACGTTCGCCATGGACTCACGATTTCCTGGAAGGTGCCTAGTACCATGCCCTTGAAGAGGGCGAAATAGCCACCCTTCTGGAAGTTCAGCTCGCAGGGCGCGTTCGACCAAGCCGACACCATCTAGAATGGATACGAAAGTGCACGTCTAGAAGAACAGCAATTAGCCCCCCCCCCTGGGGTACGCATCTCCTTGGAGTTTATTTGCCCCCCCCCTCGCGGTTGATCGTAGGGTTTACGGTAGGTAATACCTGTTCATTCGGCGTGAACTTGGTGTGTGTGTGTGTGTGTGTGCACGCGCGCGTGCGTGCGTGTGTGCGTGCGTGCGTGTGTATGTGTGTGTGTGTGCGCGTGTGTGTGTGTGCGTGTGTGTGTGTGTGTGCGCGCGCGCGCGTGTGTGTGTGCGTGCGTGCGTGTGTGCGTGCGCGCGCGTGTGTGTGTGCGTGCGTGCGTGTGTGCGTGCGCGCGCGTGTGTGTGTGCGTGCGTGCGTGTGTGCGTGCGCGCGCGTGTGTGTGTGCGTGCGTGCGTGTGTGCGTGCGCGCGCGTGTGTGTGTGCGTGCGTGTGTGTGTGCGTGTGGGTGTGCGCGCGTGTGTGTGTGCGCGCGTGTGTGTGTATGTGTGTGTGTGTGTGTGTGTGTGTGTGTGTGTGTGTGTGTGTGTGTGTGCGCGCGCGCGCGTGTGTGTGTGTGTGTGGTGTGTGTGTGTGATGCAGGACTCACCTTGGGATCCGAGAAGACCTCAAAGAGCTGACGGGGCGGCACTTTGAACATCTCGGAAAACTCGGTCTTTTCCACCTCAATCGCTTTCGCGCCGTCTGGGGCAGCAGTAGAGGACGTCTCTTGCCGACTAGCGTCAGAAATCACCTAGGAAGAACAAAAAAGCGACACGCTCGCAACTCATTTTGACGATTTTACCGCCTTCAAATTTGCAAAAATCGGCCGGGTGGAGGGGGTTCACATCCATAGCCGGACCCTCCAACCCCGCATAATCGTATCAATTTCGCCAATCACCCCCCCCCCCCCCCCCCACAGACGCGCAAACACACGCACGCACGCACGCACATACCATCTTTTTTGGTTGCTATGCATTTCGATTCATTCCAAAAATGTTTCACGAAAAGTTCATATAGGCTGCGCCAAAGCAAAAAGCGTTCGCGTTCAGAATGGAAACGAAACGGTTGCAATACGCAAAATCACACCTTTTTACATTCGTTGTTCGCCAGTATCTTTACACGAGCGACGCCCAAATATCCACGCACGCACGCACCATATTCTGGAAGTGGCGTTTGTCAACTGAGGGCGCAGCGGTGTTGTTGTTGTCGTTGACCTGGCCCTTGTTACTGGTCGATATAGCTTGGTTGATCGCGCCCTTCTGACTAGCCGTCGGCAGCACCAAGCCCTGACTGAACTCATTCTTCAGGGCGCTGAAAGAAGACAGCGTATAAAACCGCAAGAATGTCAAAAGTGGTGATACAGTGTGAGACACACCGAGCATAGGTGTAGATTGGGTCAAAAGCCAAGGGGAGGGGGGGGGGGGGGGTAGGGTGGCTGGGGGGGTTCGAGGGGGATCTAGAGCCGTCCCGGATAAAATGACCGGGATCGAAAATTTTTGAGGAGGGGCATAGGTGCCCACGGAAATTGGGCCAGGGGAGGGGGGTAAATCGCCAAATGTTTCGAAGACAGGGGGTGGGTAATTCGGGATTTTCAGGATGCAGTTTTATGTCGGAATTTACTTATTCGCCTTAAAATAAACCCAAAACGTGATCTAAACGCCATTTCTATGTACCTTTAAGCTGCAAAGTACAAAAAGACAGCGCCGCAGACACACTTTTTGTCATTTTTTACAAGACAAATTGGCTTGAAGCTCCAGAAAATGAAAGCCAGGGGAGGGGTAATCCCGAAAGTCTTTCGGGATAGGGTCTTCCAGGGGAGGGGTATACCCCCCCCCCCCAGCGGGCACCTATGAGTAGGGGTGGTCGAAGTGGAAGAGTTCCCACCAAAATACCGTGTAAATCGGTGCTTTCTGATCAAAAATATGTTAAAACAATGCCAAAAGAGCACTTTTTAAGCGTTGTCACACTACACGGAAACGGAAGTAAAAGCACGCATCTTTAGCCAATTTTTTCGATATTGGGAATGGCCAGGGGGGAGGGGGGGGGGGGGGTGGCTCCCGCAAAATAGCGGGATGGCCTTCTTGGCCAGGGCGGGGGCTGACCCCCCGCCCCCCCACCCCCTGAGCCCACCTATGAGACCGAGCCGAGCCGAGGGGGGGGGGGGAGACAAAATTTAAGACAAAAGAGACAAAAACCGACTCGATGTATTCGCCCAGTTTGGATCGAATGAGCTTCTCGCCAACGTTTCTGAAGAGGGCGCGCAGCTGCTGCTCTTTGGGACCCGAGCGCGTGTAGGACACGTTCACCTGAATTGACGACACTGTCGACTTTGATTCAAAATGCACATTTATAATTTCGTGGGAATAATTATTGTTTGTGCTACTGGGCTGGGGCGGGCGAAGATTTAAAAATAACAGACACGCAAACACAAAACAAAAATTCATGCGACACACACGACTGCGTGCCAGTAGCATATCCAGCGGATTCCTCTCAGAGAATGGCGAAAGAGGGGGAATAATATGGCTGCTGCAAAAAAGGCACCTTCCTATAGCTGTCTTCTACAATTGGCAAACGATGAACTGCAGGTTATGAATTGAAAAAAAGAAACGACCAAACCCGACACTGCCAAGAAACGTGTGCGTGCGTGCGTGCGTGCGTGCGTGCGTGCGTGCGTGCGTGCGTGCGCGCACACGTGCGTGCCGGTGCGTGCGCGCGAGCGGGACGCACGCACGTCGAGTTCGTCGGCGCAGTTCTCGTCGCTGAGATTCGGCACCTCGATCTTGCCCTTGTACTCGCGCTCGTCGATTTCCGCTGTAAAGAAAAATTTAAAATTCAAATTTAATCAAGTTTTCAATTTCAAAGAATACAAAATATGCGTGCGCACCCTTCCAATCCAGCTGCAGGTCCCACTCGAAGAGAAAGATGAGCTTCGCCTTGCGATTGTTGGCTGTCGCCTCTCCATCCAACTTAGAAATTTCCGAGATTTCCACCGCAATTTCGTCATTTTCAATTTTTAAATTCGTCAGCAACTCGCGCAACTTCGTCTTCGACCAGGGCGTGGCGTTCTTCTCGGACCTGCGGGTAATTTTCGATCATTTTTTTTTCTTTTAAGATTAAGAAAATAGAAAATAGAACCAATGCCAATTGTTAACGTTGACAGCGTCGGGTCGCTCCTCTACGATCCAGCGCGGATCGCCCTCGCCCCACTTGGCCATTTTCTCACAAAAATTACAAAACAAGAAACAATAAAAATAAAAAAGATTCTTCGCCTTCCGACTCACAAACGTAACGAACGTGATCGTAGCACTTTCTAGAATTTTCCACAAATACTCCGCTACAGTACACAAGCGGCGCTAACAAGAACACGCGTGAAAAGAGGTTTTTTGATCCTGGCCGTAATCTTAAAATCGTAGCGATTATGACTAGGTTTTGCAATGACGTGGTACGATCACACGCACGCACGCACGCACACACGCACGCACGCACGCACGCACGTACGCACGCACGCACGCACGCACGCACGCACGCAGACACACACATACACACAAACTTGTTCCAGCACAAAAAAATGTCATACATGCAGTCCATAGCTATACCGTACGCTATTTGTAGTGTCGTTGAACACTACACTATTCAATACCTAAACATAGGTAGTCTGGGTCAATGGATCAATGTCTCCGGTGCTCAGTACATTGGGATTGGGTCGCCACTACACGCAAAAATTCATTAAAAAGTCGTTTTGTTTACTACAACACAGAGAGCGCCAATGTCGATTAACGCGTCATTAAAGCTGTTTGCACGCGCTGTCAAACAACAAGTCTTCAAAGTATGACCTCTGTACCAACATGTACCTACATGTATGTATGTGAGCTACACAGAGCACCTAGCTTGGCAGCATAGCTGATAAGGAGGACTGCCGGTGTTTGCGCCAGCCGCAAGTGTCATGCGTCTGTGTTGTCTTGCCTGTCGCCTGCAAAGAGAGTATGCTCAGCGGAAAGCGACAAAATCCTCGCTAATACCATCCGCATTCGATAGCGCTTGCACCGTTTTACTTCATATTCATATACAACAACTGTACCTGGCTAAGGGATTAACTGTACCGCGCCCCTGCCAAAAAAAATCCAGCGTTCAAGAAGTCAGCTATGTCGAGAGGCGAGCGGTCGAGCGTCGGCGAGTCAGTGGCCCTGTTATGGCGAATCGTGCGCAGCTTCAATGTCGAATACGTGATCCTCTGCGTGTTCATGGGCTTCATGATGATCAGGGCGTTCATGCCCAACGTCGAGCAGGTTCCCCCATACGCCCGCCCGCACGCACGCACGCACGCACGCACGCACGCACGCACGCACGCACGCACGCACGCACGCACGCACGCACGCACTCACGCGCGTGGACACACAAGCAGACGCACAAACGGACACGTCGACGCGCGGACAGACGGACATGCGCGCACGGACGCACATGCCGACTGACGCATACACGCGCGCATGGGGCGACGAGCACATGGGTCATTCAGGATCGCCTGAAGATCATTTACGCGGAACAGCTAATGAACATGTCGCACGAGGACTCGGAAGTGTTCCTTGGGAGAGCGATTGGCACGCTCAGTCAAGTCGGTGGCTTCCTGGGCCAACCGGCCAACTTCATCTGCACCATGCTCTTTGGTCTGTGCGTCCGACTCGGTGCCTCCCTATCTGTCTCTCTGTCTATCCAGTCCTTGCTTCTGTCTTGTCCGTCTGTCTCGTTTTGTACTCGTGCGTACGTGCGTGCGTGCGTGCGTGCGTGCGTGCGTGCGTGCGTGCGTGCGTGCGTGCGTGCGTGCGTGCGTGCGTGCGTGCGTGCGTGCGCGCGTGCGAGCGTGCGAGCGTGCCTCGCAACCACGGTCACCTATTCCTGTAGCCTAAAGCTCCTAAGGCCTGTGCTCGAATAGGCTCGCTGTCGGACGTGCACGGTCGGAAGCCGTTCGTCATGCTGGCGGGCGGCATCCTGACCGTCGTGATGTCCATGTCACAGGTGGTGGGCACCTATGCGCTCGACGTGCCGTTGATCTTCCTCTATACGATCGACGTGATCGGTTCGATCGGCCGATCCTGCTTCCCCGTCTTCCACTCCTACCTCAACGACCAGTGCTACCACGAGCCCAAGATGCTCTTCCCAAGAATCACCATACTCTGTGCGCGCGCTTTGCTCGGTTGCCAGGCTGTGTAGGTATGGGATTGAACAATACAATGAATCCGACGTAAAGACAGTTCCCCGCCCATCCCAGTCAGTTAGACAGTCTGCGCTCATTCTAACCGTTCAAAGTCAAACGAGACGAGCAAACTGCCGTCAAACGAGCAAACAGTGAAATCCAGACACACGCAGAGTCGGTCGTTCAGCGACCGTGATTGGGGTGGGCGCGCTGCTGTCGCAGGTGGTGGCGGCGTTCGTGATTCCCCAGCTGACGTTCATCAATTGGGAGTCGCACCATATCGCGTTTGTGCTCGTCATCGCCATCATGGTGGTGGCGAACGTCTACGCCCTCTTCTGCCTACCCGACATTCGCCCGCCCGGAAAGAGGCATGCGCCAGCACGCACGCACGTACGCACGCACGCACGCACGCACGCACGCACGCACGCACGCACGCACGCACGCACCTCTTCAACAACCCTGAAACAGTCAAGCCGCTATTCCAGAAAGCGGCACGAGGACAACACCGGCGCCATTAGGTCGTCGTTCCAGCACATGATTGCGGGTCTCGCAACCGTCTCAAAGAAACGCTCCCGCTTTCGACGACTCATTCTCATACTGCTAATCGTCTACGCCATGTCGAACACCTTCGCCGACGGCTTCGAAGAGAGTCAGTTCTTAGAATGCACTCACGCAAATAAAATCAATAAACCGATGCAGGATTCCTCAGCCAGTACACGTTGAGAGAGCCATTCGTGTGGACCTTTCAAGAGCGGGCGCGCTACACGCTGTGCCGGTCCCTAGTGGGTACGCTGCACTATACCATTTGAACTTTCCTTACACCACCATGGTGATTGCTAGTTTTGAGGAGCAGTGTACCTAATGCCTATCGGTTGCAATTAGAATATTTAACTGTGAAGTCGTATTGATTAGTGTACACTTCCCTCCCCATTTGTCAACGAAGAGTCGCAGTTTCTGATCATCACAATCACGTCGTCTATGCAACAAATTGCTCGACTTCCATAATTTTTTGATCAATTTCAATAGTATCGTTTCGTCGACTACTTCCAGAATTCCTCCAACCTTATAGGTATGGTTGGCTCTCTGTTCTGCGCGTTCGTGCTCAAGAGGTTGCTCAAAGTCAGCTACAGCACTATTCTATTGCTGGAGGGCGCGGCTGCGGCAGGCTCCTCTCTCGTCATGGCTTTCGCTACGCACACTTCTCATGTCAGTCCGTGCGTGCGTGCGTGCGTGCGTGCGTGCGTGCGTGCGTGCGCGCGTGCGTGCGTGCGTCCGCCCGTCCGTCCGCCCGTTCGTCCGCCCGTCCGTTCGTCAGCGCGTCCGCGCGTCCGTTCTGCTCGTGCGAGAGTGCGCGTGTGCGCTCCCTTGCACGCCCGAATGCCGACCGGATGCAGATCTACCTCAAGCTGGCGCTCGACTTCATCAACGTGCGCGGCGCCACCTTCAAGATCATTGTGGAGCTGGTGGCGCCCCACGAGACGGGCCGCGTCATGTCCGTCTACGCCCTCTCCACCTTCCTCAACTTCTTCATTCAGAGTCTAGTGCTCGTTGAGGTGCGTGAGCGCGTGCGTGCGTGTGTGCTCAAATCCTGACCGTCTGATCTCAGATCTACAAAATCACGCTACCCACCTACCCGCCGGCCGCCTGGTTCGTCCTTACGGCGGTCTCGGTGGTGACGACCGGGTTGTGGGTAATCGGTCACGTGCTCTACCAGCGCGAGAGACCGTTTATACGCGCCGAAAGGGAGTCGCGAGAACACGAAGAGGAGGGAGATGGCAGAATAAATGGAGACATCGTAGAGACAAAACCGCTTAGTCAGGAAGTGACTGCCGGAGACGACGACGTGTGAATCTGAATTCCGAATACACATCTGAGACTTGAAGTCAGGGCTGTCAGATTCTGTAGATTGGTGATCGTCGAGTAACGAACTGCGCGTCCTCCCTATCTCAATGTTTGTGTATATGTTACCGTCCACGCCCGAGTTCCGTCCACGGCCGAGTACTCGGGCGCAGACGGAGCCAAACCGTCCACGGCCGAGTACTCGGCCACTGGCGGATCCAGGATTTTGCGACAGGGGGGGGGCAGCCATTCAGAATTTTTAAGTCAACACAGACGCTCCCGCAGCGTTTTAAAAGAGCACTCGTAAGTCGTAACAAAAGTCGACACGCGCACACACACGAGAGTCACGAGAACAACAGGCGTCGCTGGCCACCGACGGAAAAACGATCGATCACTTTGTCCTCGAATTGCTTCATCTTGCTGGCGCTGGCGATCTCGTCTTGATGGACGAACATTAGCGCGAGCCCGTTCAGGCGGTCTTCCGCCATGGTGCTTCTTCTGTAGCTCTTGATGTGCGCCAGCGTCGAGAAGCTGCGCTCTCCTTGCGCGTTGGACACCGGCAGCGTTGCAAAGATCAGCAACAACTGCCGGATGCTTGGGAACGCTGCAGACTTGCAGAGGTCAAGCGTCTTGGTCAAGGAGATGGCCTTCTCCGACTTCGCCTTTGCGGACCAGAATGACCGCCACAGCTCAAACTCCGCTCGCAGTACCGACTCTGTGGGCGTGGGGAGCAGCGTTCGGTAGGAACTGCAGACTGCCGCTCCACCCATCGTGTGTCGCACAGTTGGTGCAGACGGCTTGGCAGGACCTCCATGCGGGCGGCGCTCCCACGGAAGTAGTTGATGGACTCGTGGATGGTGGTCCAGCAGTTGCGGATGCCGTCGACGGTACTCGCCTTGGTCAGCGCCAAGTTTAGACAGTGGCAGGAGCAGTGCACGTACTGTGCCTGGGGCTCCCGACGCTGGATCACTGCCTGAGCACCTCGATACTGACCGCTCATGTTGCTGGCGCCATCGAAGCCGAGCCCAACGAGCCCGCCCGTGTCCAGGCCGAATGAGTTCAGCTGCTTCATGATGACGGCAGCAATGCCCTCTCCCGTCATATCTTCCTTTTTCAAGTCGATGAAGCCGGTGAAGTCTTCGAAGATGGTGTTGTCGAAGACGTATCTAATGCAGATGGTCATCTGCTCTGTGACGCTGGCGTCGGTGGTCTCGTCAGCGATGACCGAGAAAACTTGGGCTTTCTTGACGCGCTCGAGGATGGCTTCCCGCAGGACCGACCCGCACATGTCGATCAGCTCGTTCTGCACGGTTTTGCTGCAGTACGCGCGTTCCGAGGGGCCGAGTGCAGGTGGTCCGACAGGGCTGCGTCCCCAGACTGCACAGCAAAGCGCAGGAGGGAACGGAAGATGCCGTCTCGCTGATGGCAGCCATCTGCAGTCAGGACTGGGCCGTCGTCCCGATGGCCGCGTAGTCCAATTCCAGCTCGACCGCACAGCAGCAAGGCGCGCAGAATGGAGCGCAGCGCCTCGCGGTTCCGCACAGCCGCTGCCGCCTTCTCCTTGTCAATGACGCGGTCGATCGCCTTCTCCGGACGCGCCAGCCGAGCCTGAAGGGGGGCGCACCGTGCACGTATGTATGTATGTACAGGTGTGCATTTACAATAGTAAGGTACTTGTAAATGTAATGTATACATGAAAATGTACTTTTGAAAAGCAAAAAAAACACCGAAAAATCGAAAATCGACCTTGAACTGTAGCATTTTCTCCTGATTGATGGCGTGGTACTCGGCGGCAGCGTGGATGCCCATATCCTCGAGAACGTCCTTGAACTTCGTCAATGGCTCGAGGACGAACGTCGTTGCCTTCTGCTGACTGCGCCCTCTTGTTCGCTGGTTAAAGACAACGCAGGGAGTGCATAACACGCCGCGCAATTTTGGTGAGAACGCAGCCCAGTCGTGTTTGGAGATGTGACTTCCCAGAAGTTTTCGTACTCGACCACCCTGTAACAGATATGTAAAAGTGTGACCTCCAATACATACATACAGTATGTATATACCTGGACGCTTCTAGCCAATTCTTCGGTAGGTAGAAACTGCTGCTTTGGCTGGCCGACCAGACGTCGGCGCGTGTCGTCCGACATGTGCTGGCCCACGAAGTCGCCGAGGTCACAGCAGTCTTTTTTGGGCGGAGGCGGGGCGAGTGGCTCAGAAAAGATGGGCGACGGAGATGGAGCGACTTCGGGACGTTCGGGGATTGACAATTGGAAGCCGTTGGACTGTGACTCCGTCGAGGCAGAAGAGGATACTGACACGCGCAAGCAATCCGTAATTTTGCGCTGTTTCAACGGAATTTGAGACATTGTTAGACGCGGCAACCCCAACAACTGCGCACGAACAAGCAGAGTGAATGGAAAGTACATGTATCTGGGATAGCATCGTTGGCGCCCCGCGTTGCACGCACCACACACACCCTGCAAGATTGCAAGACCAACAGATCGGATCAGGTAGCCTTCCGCCCCCCCCCCCCCTTGAGCGCTTGGACAAGAGAAGAGACTGAAGAGTGCGTCCGTTAATCTACAGGAAACGTAAAATTCCGCCGGTTTCGACCCTTCTGCCGCTTTGCCAGCCCCTTCTGTCCCATTCGTCTGCCCCTGTTCCTTCTTTTGCCCTCCTTCGCCTGCCCCCCCTGCCCCCCTTTGCCGCCGACGACAGGTGGGGGCACGCCCCCCCGCCCCCCCCTTTGGATCCGCTAGGGTACTCGGCCGCGGACGGCGGGGATCCGTCCACGCCCGAGTACTCGGGCGTGGACGGTCCGAAATAAGCGCCGCCCGAGTACTCGGCCGTGGACGGTTTGAAGCAGCGCCGCCCGAGTACTCGGGCGTGGACGGCCGAAAGAAGCGAAGCTCGATTAAGGGGGGTGGGAGGGGGCGTTGTTATCTGACCGTCCGCGGCTCAGGTCGGCGTGAGCCGCATCTCCCACTTGTACAATGTACAGTCGGCGACCTGTGGACACGCGTCTGTAACTGTCTCCCAGCATCCCAAAGAGTCAGAGGAAGACTTTGAGCAAGCTCTGCAAGAGGCTGACGTCAGCCTCTCGGCGGAAGGCCAGCCGTCTGAACTGGACGCCGAGGCGGCGTCGGCGTCGCGCACCACACTGTCTGCCGTGTCGTCGTGCCCGACCTCGACCGCGGCCGCGCCGACCTGCAAAATGTACTGGCGGTGGTGCTGACTATGGCAACGACGGCGACTCTGGGCACCAAGGACGGCGTCCTCAAGCAGATGTACGTCCGCTCCGAGTTCCTGCACGCGGACAACAGCTTCATGTCCCTGGAAGAAGTGGGAGATGCGTTTTTGGTGCGGTTTTGGCCCACGCCAACCTGAGCCGCAGACGACCAGATAACAACGCCCCCTCCCCCCCCCCCCCCTCAATCGAACTTTGCTTCTTTGGGCCGTCCACGCCCGAGTACTCGGGCGGCGCTGCTTCAAACCGTCCATGGCCGAGTACTCGGGCGGCGCTTATTTCGGACCGTCCACGCCCGAGTACTCGGGCGTGGACGGTTCCCCGCCGTCCGCGGCCGAGTACTCGGCCGTGGACGGTTTGGCTCCGTCTGCGCCCGAGTACTCGGCCGTGGACGGAACTCGGGCGTGGACGGTAACATATAGAAGAAAGTTGAAAGGTCGCGCAGTGTTGCCAAGAACCATCGGAAGAACGCCACATGCCATCTGGAGCAGCGACACAGCACAATAAAATCCATTGACGAAGAAATGCTCGTTAACGACAATAGAGCCCAGAGGCAAGTTTAACAGCAACAAAACACGATTCTGCAATCAAACAAATTAACATTGCACTTCGGCCGAGAAGACACTGTCACCCTATATGTATGTGTGAGTATGACCATAAGCTTGTCAGTCAGAGCAATTTTGGTAGCCCTCTCTAGGTGGTGAGCACTTCCAAATTTCTAATTGCTGCGCAGCGCCTTGTTCCTCACTCGAAACGCGTCTCGAGACGCCACTTTGCTCATGATAAACGCGGGCAGAGCATGGAATGGCCAGCCCTAAACAAACAAATTTAATAAATAAAATCATTAAATAGGTACCGTAAATCCTCCAATAGAAGCCCCCCCTCCAATAGTGCCTCCCCCTCCAATAGTGCCCCCGGGTATGGCAAGGTTGAAATAATAGAGCCCCCCCCTCCAATAGTGCCCCCGGGGGGGGGGGGGTAAGGGGTATGTTGTGCCATGTGCCTTTTATGGGCAAAAATATAGTGGTAGGTACATTTACATCGTGTATACACACTACTGCTAACCAATAATAGTACGTTTCAGCAACTATTAACGGTAAATTAACCATTAAATGTGGCAAAAGTGATCAAAATCACCAAAAAATCGGCAATTTCGACAGCGAAACTAGCATTACCATTCAAAATTTGTAGGTTGAAATAATAGAAGCCCCCTCCAATAGTGCCCCCCTCTCCAATAGTGCCCCCGGGTAAGGAGAGGTTGAAAAAATAGTGCCCCGAGGGCACTATTGGAGGATTTACGGTATGTTAAAAATGGCATGTGCCACAAATTATAAAATTTCAACCTGGAGAGCGTGCGACCAGTAGCCATACGTGACGTGCTGCAATCCGATCATGTTGATGCAGGCTTTGACGTAGCCCGCGCAACTGGGTGTGTATAAAGAGAAGCACTGAGAGAGTTCCGACAATTTCGTTGGCACGAAGAACGGTCTCACTGTCTAAAATCATGTTTTATGCTCTGCTATAGACGTGGTAATTTTAGGATGATCTGCATGATCTGAGACGATCAAGACTTGTGTGTGGTGCATGTAGCTAACTCGCCAAACCACTGACAAAACCGTGAACGGAGGGAGGCCTTCAAAGAGTTTGAAAGAGTCGCATTTTGTTTTCTAACTTTTCTTTGAATTTTGTTTAATTTTTATTAATTCTTCACCTGAACGAAGATTCCGCTTGCCCCATACTCCTCGGCAAGACACACGGCTAGGACGTCGTTGCTTCTCTGAATTTGGAAGCATACACTACAATGAAAACTGTAATTTGCGGACATAACAGATAAATACGTCCACCTACCTTTGTGGCGCCATACACTGCCATTAGTGGCATGGGACACAACGCTGCGGCAGACGCCAGGTTGACAATGACGCCGATTCCGCGTTGCTTCATGTCGTTGACAACTTGTCGAATGAGCTGCAGTTAGTATTGCAAGCTGGCGACCGCGCGCACGCACACACGCACGCACGCAAACACATATACACACGCGCTCGTACGCACACACCTCACCACATGGGGCGCAATGGTATTGATGACGGTCATGTCACGCAGCAGCTTCGGTGTCATTGTCAAGAAATAGTCGTGCGTTTCCTCCATGATACCGACGTTATTGACTGCAACGGATCGAGAACTGTATAGTGTTGTAGTAGGTCGACATGGACGACGTAAGCAAACAAAATTGAGCAAACAATGTAAAGAAAAACCAAAAAACGCACCCAAGACGCCGACATCCAGCTTGGCAATGACTTCGAGTATTCGCTAAACAATTTTCAAATTAAAAAACAGTATTAAAATTATGTGAAACTCAGACGTCGTAGTCGCGTGCTTCAGTCGATGTCGAAAAGTCGAAAGTAATGGACACCACCTTGACTTTCCTGTCTTGGACCGACGACTCTAAAAATGCATACCGTAATACCTCCAGTGGAGCTTACTCAAATAGTGCCCCTGGGGAAAGAGTAGAAAGTGGTAAAGGAGTACGTTAACTTTTGGAAGATGGAAGGTTTTCGTTCCTTTAAGCACGTTTGCGGAACGGATAGAAGCTTTCTACTTTCTGCTAACATTAAAAAAAGTAGCCACGCTTGTTGTTGTTGTTGTTGGATGAGAGGCAACGCCACCACTCAAATCAGGCACAAGCCACGCTTGCGCAGAAGCACACAAACCGATCAACTGTTTTGTCTTGAGCAACTTTGACGGGTTCCTAGCAATGGAGACAATGTCGAAACCGCGCTGCGCCAGCTGAACCGCGTATTCCTGACCGATTCCATCAGTGCTGCCTGTGACCACTAAAATAAAAAAAATTGGTAAATTGTTCAAGAAAATTAATGGCGTACCTATATTAAGAAAATTAATGGTGTACCTATACTAGGTATGTGCCTTCCATGACAGTGTTCCTTTTAAGCCCGATTTATAACCGTGGGACCCTGACACGGACACGGACATGCCAAGGGACACGGACACGGACCCGGACACGCAAATATCCGGCCCCGATTTATAACAATGGATCTTTTCGCAACGGATGCGGCTCAAAATTGAAGCACACAGTGAGAGAAAAACAACCATAAACGCTACGACAGTACAGTGCCTACACTAGTTTTAGAATTGTCAAAATTGATTAAAATATTGGAAAACGTCAACGTTAAAGCCGATAAACGGATGAACGATGACGTTAAACGGATCAAAAACTGTTTACCTATGTCCGTCCTTGGCGCAAGGCGCGCCATTTCAAATGTAGGAAGGGATACGGGTGTCCGGGGGGACAAAAGATGAAAGTGGGGCCAACTCGTGTCCGCGGACTGTCCGGGGGACAGGTCCATGGTTATAAATCGGGGTGTCCGTGTCCCTTGCCGTGACCGTGTCCGCGTCCGTGTCCGTGTCCCACCCACGGTTATAAATCGGGCTTTATGCAACGCGCCCTTCAATTTTCACAATAAAGAAAACATATCAAAATTTACCGGCCCATTTTCCTCCAGAAAATTGCACCAAATTTTCGACGGGTTTCGCAAGCAAGCTCATATAGATCGTGTCGTAGACAAACGACTTTGCAAAGTCGAGTAGCCAAAATGCCAGCGCCACAACGCCAACGTAGTAGAAAAGCTGCTCCATATTTTCTAGTTTTTTCTTTTTCGAAAAAAACAACACTCCAGGAACTGATCTGTAATGTGTCAGTCGACTAAAATGTGACAGCGGTCGCCAATCTAACGTCACTCATCTACGTGACTGTCTGGAACACACACTGTGCCAACGCTCTGCACAGCGCTGCGCTGCGCGTTGGGTGGGACGCAGGCTGCGACGCACACGCAGACACACGCACACGCACATACAGATGCGCGGAAGGTATACACACCGAACATTGTCCTTGCTCTGTGGCTCGCAGGGGGGGGGGGGAGAGGAGGGCTGTGTGCAGACGAGAACGGAACTTTGGACCGCCGCCTCCCCCCAGAGACGCATTCCGCTAGAAGAACCTGCCCCGCGCCCACGTTTACATGACTTGTTCCGGCCCGTGCACACAGACACACAAGAGTAATCAGTTGCGCGTGATCGACACTTTTCGGTCGATGCGATAATACATGTAGCATGTGTGTGTCGCGTGCTTTCGACACAACAACGGTACAATCGAGCTAACGTTGCATGGAGTGGAAATAAAGGGTGTTTTTTTTTAAACGAAACGATTTCTTTCTTGAATAACTTTTGCTAGCCGCAATTGATTTGGACGCCCTTTGGAACGTTCACGCAGAATGCTTTGGGATTTTGTTTACAAAATATTTCACCTAAATCGGATCAATATTTGAAGAGTTACGCGCAATCAAAACGATCTTCAGTTTTCGAAGAGCTGCCGCAATGCAGAAACTGAACAGTGAGCCTCGCTCGGACTGTTAGGGAGAACTGCCTGACTGGCTGACTGACAGCCTAAACAAGAATTTCCACCACCAAAAGAATTTCGGACAATTCAAAACATGCGTGTACCGTAGTTTGTGCAAGGTTCGATCTTTCAAGGTTCACCTTCAATAGTTCTATACGACCGATTTTTTGGGCGGTTGAACTTGAGACTGAGAGTAAGGCTTTTTTAAGTTCAAGGTTTCAATTTTTGACATGACCTTTATAAAGCCCGTCCCTGTCCAAGTGGTCATGTCAAAACTGTCGACTGTCACACTGACAAAACTATATGTATCATAGTCAAGATTTCGGTTGGTATTGGAGCGCAATTGATTGGCCAAAGCTCCCTATCCAAAGTTGTGGTTTGGATCTTGCGCTGGAAAACGGTTTCATTTCACGCGCTAGCGTGCTTTAAGCCCGATTTATAACCGTGGGACACGGACACGGACACGGAAAGGGACACGGACACCCCGATTTATAACCATGGACCTGTCCCCCGGACAGTCCGCGGACACGAGTTGACCAACTTTTATCTTTTGTCCCCCGGACACCCGTATCCCTTCCTACATTTGAAATGGCGCGCCTTGCGCAAATCCCGCGCAGCGTTAAGGACGGATATAGGTAAACAGTTTTGTTCCGTTTAACGTCATCGTTCATCCGTTCATCGGCTTTAACGTTGACGATTTCCGTTATTTTAAACAATTCTGACAATTCTAAAACTAGTGTAGGCACTGTGCTGTCGTAGCGTTTGTGGTTGTGTTTTTTCTTACTGTATGCTTCAATTTTGAGCCGCATCCGTTGCAAAAAGATCCATCGTTATAAATCGGGGCCGGATATTTCCGTGTCCGTGTCCGTGTCCGTGTCCCTTGCCGTGTCCGTGTCCGTGTCCGTGTCCCACGGTTATAAATCGGGCTTTACAATCACATGACACAGCCGGTTGCGATTGATGAGATACGTAACTCAAGTAGAAGTTTCGCGAGCACACACCACTTCAGTCTCACGCGTCAAAAACAGAAACAAACTGCTGTTCACCGGAGCGAAAAAGACTTGGTCATCAGTCGAGTTGAGAACAAGTCAAAGAAAGTGTATCTTCTTCTGCAGTCGGCACGGACAAATGCTTGCAGCACAACCTCCTCCATGTCTTTCGATGTAAATCGCACCGTTTCTGAACGTCATGAAAGTCTCAGTCAGTCACACATTTAATGGCACACCAAAATACCCACTCCCATTCCACCAGGCAATTCTGTTGAGCGCTGCCGCCGCCTTTTTGTAGCGCTTCTTCTGAATCAGCCATCTTGGGCTCTCCTCGATCAAGAGCCAGAGACCGAGCAGCGGCAAGCTCACGCCAACAGATACGCCCATAGTGTAACGCCAGTGACCGGTGAAATAGGCGCCAAAAGCAGCTACCTGCCAAAAATTTATATGTGTAATATAAATTGTGTGTAGGGTTGGTCAAGTTACGATCCAACTCGCCATGTACGCAATAGACCATTCGTCTGTAGCAGTCGGTACTTCTTGCTGACCGTCTCCATTGACAGGGCGAACTTTGGACAGTAGAACTAGAAGGGCTGGGGGAAATGTCTGAGCGTGTCAGTGCTGCATAGTGACTAAAAACTCAAAGAATCAACAATGTGGAATTCACCCAGCTCCTTTGCACGCATGAATGCGATTTTTTTTATAAAAATGACTTGAGATGTGTTACAAACTAGGCTGTAAATATCGATTCGCAAAGTCTGCACCCAGCTCCAGAGGAAACCCCCAGAGTACTCACCAGTGGGGCGACGAGTGAGCCCATCAGCATCAGTGCAAAATAAACCTTCCAATCAGGAGCAATCGCCTCACCAAAGTGAAACAGAATGGTGGTAAATGTCGTCCAGTAGTAGGTTGGGCTAAACTGGTTTTTTGTCATTTTGGTGCGCTCTGCGTTGGTGGTTGTTGTTATTATTATGGTGCGTTGAGAGAAACGCACATGCTGGCAAACTCCCACTCTTGGTACATGCTGTAGAATGGGATGTCCGCAGTATGGTTGTCACAAGTGCGGATAAGCTGGCAAGTATCATTGAAGAGTATTTTGGTGCCATTTTCTGTCCAGCACGAGTACTTGGGCTTGTAGCGGCCCAAAATCAAGAAGCCAGCAACCAGGTGAATGGCGCCTGCCGTTAGTCCTGTGATCTGCGATATGGAGAACATCAGCGCTTGAAACGCGCCGTATTTGCCAGTCTGATCGAGCAACTCGTCAAAAAGGATCATTCTGACGAAGACAGAGACAGAGAGACAGAGAGAGAGAGACAGAGACAGAGACGAGATTTCACCCACATGGGTGATGTTGTGTGGTCAGTTGACACCTGACGGCAGCAGGGCACACTGGTAAAAGCGGAAACGCTCAACCAGCTGGGCCAGGTGCCTCCCTTCTGGGAGTGGGTGAAAGCCCCAACCGCTTTTTTGAAATGTAGGTAATTCACCGTTTTGAATCGACAGCGGAGCGGATGAAACCGTTGCGCTTGCTAGTGCTTCTGCAAATCTCGTCAAACGGGCTTTGCAGAATTTGCACTGATGAACAAAACCGCTTCTTCAGGGATGTTTGATTTTTAAGAAGCTTACTCAAACATCAGTTCAGTTTCGTTCAAAGCGTGTCTTTGAACAAACGGATGCTTGGCCTAACAGCGGAGCCTCGTCGTGGCGTTATCAGCCGCTCGCAGCTTACTTGCAGCTTATTCATTGTCCGCCGGGCTAGCTAAAGTGCTTGTATTTTTGTACTCGTTGTATGAAATACCTGTACCTACTGTACGTACATTATAGAGTACCTGTATCTGCGTTCATTCTGGAGTTGCAAAAATTGTATTTTAAAAACATCTGCTTCTTCATGTTTTTTTTTCATACCGGGATCTTTCGATACACGATCCGATACACAACGAATGCTTGCTGTGTGTTCTAACTTTCCAAGTGCATTGCTCTGCTCCCTGGAACACGTTGATCACGCGTCTTCTTTCTCGTCACTCGCTTCACTCTGGCCGTCCTCGTGGTCGAGCTTCAGCAGCTCCGCAGGTTGCGTGGCGACTCGCAGAAACTTCGTCTCCATCTCCTCAATGGTGTCGGGCAAGGACCGCCCTCGCGTTTCCGGATAGATAAAGTAGCCGACGAGCAGTGACGTCGCCGACTGGGCAAGAATTGTTTCGCGAAATCGATTTTTGTCTTTACAAATTACCTACCGTTTCAAAGAGACTTCTCGTCTAGAATCGCATGGTTAGCCAAAGACATTCAGAAGAACGTCGCCTGTAATCTGGGGCAGAGACAGTAGGAACAGCCAGAAACAGTGGGCGATTCTGCGTCGTGCACGTCCGAGTACTCGGGCGCGAACGCCAACACTGAACTCAACCCGCCACACGTGTTATGGGAGCCCAGTTCCATCAATTTTACTTTCTTGTCAGGATTGACACAGCGGCACGAAACAATTCTTGCCAGGAGCGCTGTTCCGGCGGATGGCGCCGGCCGCCAGAAGTGGCCCAGTAGGATGAGCTGCGGCGCGATGACGGTGCCGATCATGGACACGAGACTGAAGGCGCTCAGCGCGATCGCCCGGATCACGGTGGGGAAGAGCTCGACCGAGAACTGCTTGTACGCGATCCAGACCACGCCGAAATTGATGCAGAAGCCCAAGAGGGCGGCCGCACTGCCCAGCAAGTGCCACGAGCTCCACAGGCCGCTCCACTGCAGACCGAAGACAACCAGGAAGCAGATCAGCATCGCGCCTAAGTGCGTGCGTGCGTGCGTGCGTGCGTGCGTGCGTGCGTGCGTGCGTACGTGCGTGCGTGCGTGCGTGCGTGTGTGCGTGCGTGCGTGCGTGCGTGCGTGCGTGCGTGCGCGCGTGCGTGCGTGCGTGCGTGCGTGCGTGCGTGCGTGCGTGTGTGCGTGCGTGTGTGCGTGCGTGCGTGCGTGCGTGCGTGCGTGCGTGCGTACGTGCGTGCGTGCGTGCGTGCGTGCGTGCGTGCGTGCGTGCGTGTGTGCGTGCGTGCGTGCGTGCGTGCGTGCGTGCGTGCGTGCGTGCGACACCCACTCTGAGATCCCAGAAACAATGTTCTCCGCCCAAACGCTTTGGAGTAGTAGTTCAAGAACAACACCAGCACGGGTGACCAGAGCCTCAGAGCTCCCATAGAAGCCACGTTCAGAAATGGGTTCCCGTACAGTTCTTGCACATTCATCATCGTCACCATTCCAACGAGGTTGATACAAATGCCAGTCAAAGTCTTAATTAATCTGAGCTACATGTGGAGAAAGTGAGATATACGAGGAGGGTTATTCGGTGAGAATGTTGGAGCAATGAAGCCTGCGAAGACGTGAAAAAATGTAAAGTGACAGGAATCTAACATGCTATCCTAGGAGAGGGTCCCTCTCTGGTCTCTCACTCCAGGCAGGCACCCTCTCTTATGGTCGCAAGTTCAATTTCTGCCACTGCACATTTTTCCCCCGTTTTTGCTGTGTTCTCAGTCATGTAGCTACATGTTCAGCAAATCCTCCAATAGCGACTCAGGGCATTATGGTTCAAACCTCATTACATCTCTTTCAAAAAATGCAGTTCACCTGTGCCAAAAAGTACTTGGTCATCAGTCGAGTTGCGAACAAGTCGAAGAAGGTGTATTTTCTGTTGGAGTCGCCAGAGGCGCCCGCTTGCAGCACCACTCCCTCCATGTCTTTTGATGTAAATCGCGCCGTTTCTAAACGTTACGCAAAATAATAATGCACCAAAATAATCATGCATAAAAAGAATAAAGCAAAAGATTATAAGTCACGTATTATAATGCACCAAAATACCTACTCCTATTCCACCAGGCAATTCTGTTGAGCGCTGCCGCCGCCTTTTTGTAGCGCTTCTTCTGAATCAGCCATCTTGGGCTCTCCTCGATCAAGAGCCAGAGACCGAGCAGCGGCAGAGTAGCCACGACAGTTATGCCCAAAGTGTAACGCCAGTGTCCCGAGAGGTAGGCGATACAGGCGGCTACCTGCTGATAATTAAAGTTTAATCAATTAATCCTGACATTTGTCAAGGAACTGTCAAACTCGCCATGTACATAATCGACCATTGGCCGCTGAGCGTTTGCAGCAGTCGGTACTTCTTGCTAACCGTCTCCATGATCAGGGCGAACTTCGGGCAATAGAACTAGAAAGTGGCGCAGAAGGTGTGTGGAGGTGTACGTGTCCATGCTGCGCATGCTGTCGCTTTGCACCTGGCAGCACTCCAAGATCACTGGCGGATCCAGTATTTTCTGACAGGAGGGGGCAGGGTCACAAAATGTTTTCCGCAAAAAAAACTTTGTTGGAGAGCCATATTTCGCACGTTTGGCGCAGCAGGCGTGTTTTTCAAACTTTGCAGCATTTGAAGCAAGCAGTTGCGCTGCAGGCGCACATTTTTGCAAAGCTACGGTGTTATGCAAAAACTTGTGACCTTTTGGCGCCCCAGGCACACAAAGATTTCAATGTCAACTGCTCCATCCCTGTATTTCAACGATTTTATCATTAATTGTCGTCTAAAACCATGCGCTGCAGGCGAAAATTTTAAATCTCCAACGTTCTTCAGAGCATTTTTAATCCAAAATTGGGCGAACCTGTCAGATTTGGTCAACCCTTACGCCCCTTTATGTGACTTGGACAGTAAGACCCTCCGCCTTGCCCTACCTTGGATGCGCGCCTGCCATACAAGCTAGGTCCCGCACTCTAAACGCAGTCGTTCACCCACACACTACAGCGCCGCAGGCAAACAATTTTGGCGCATGGGTGCGTTAATCTAAGGAAAACAACTAGACATTAGTTCGATTCGCCCTTTTGTTCCCTGCGCCTGCCCCCCCTTGCCTCCCTTTGCAGACAACGACAGGTGGGGGCACGACCCCCTGCCCCCGGCTTTGGATCCGCTAGTGTCCAAGATGCATACGTAGCGTGCATTTAGCAACACAAGGGGGTTTTAGATGTGTATAGACCGGTCAATTCTCTTTTAAATTCCAACCTGTATTCGATTTAGAATACTCCTAGGATTGCTACTCTAGGTTGTTAGGGATGGTCCACAGTGACGTCCGATCTTCGCCATCTCGTACGGTATCTGTCATTCGCAAACACAAACAACGTATTTACCCTACACGCATACAAGCCGGATGGACTTTAATTATTTTTAATTTGTGAAGTACACTGGCTTTAAAACTTTAACTTTTTTTAAAACTTTATTTTTCACGACAACCACCTGACGACACAGGACCTGACACACTGACCTGACACTGGCACCAAATGATTATAAATCGGCCTTAAGGGAATCTGCAAAGTGCTCACCAATGGGGCGACGAGTGAGCCGAGCAGCATCAGTGCAAAATAAACCTTCCAATTAGGAGCGATCACTTCGCCTGCGTGGCACGCAATCGTGGCAAAAAATCCAAAGTACACCACCCATTTCCGGCCAAAATGGTCCCCCAAATGGCCCGCCAGCACGGTCCCCACAGCTGCGCAAACCGGTACAATGCTGGTCAATGTCGTCCAGTAGTAGGTCGGGCTAAACTGGTTTGTTGGCATTTCGGTGCGCTCTGCGTTTTGAGGTTGTTATTATGGTGCGTTGAGAAAAACGCACAGACAGGCGATCTCCCACTCTTGGTACATGCTGTAGAACGGGGTGTCCGCAGTATAGTTGTCACAAGTGCGGATAAGCTGGCAAGTATCATTGAAGAGTATTTCGGTGCCATTTTCCGTCCAGCATGCGTACTTGGGCTTGTAGCGGCCCAACATCAGGAAGCCGGCAGTGAGGTGACCGGCACCCATCAGCGCTGTGATCTGCGATATGAAGAACATCAGCGCTTGAAAGGCGCCGTATTTGCCAGTCTGATCTAGCAGCTCGTCGAACAAAATCATTCTGATGAAGGCTGAGGTTTGTGATTTTTAACAGACTTTTTGGCGCTGTGAAAGTCCAATGGGCTAAAGAAAGGCTCGTGTCTGTGAGTTCTTCTACAAATCCGGTTCAATAGGCTTTGCTGAATTGGCTCAGTTGAATAAACCGAGGTATTTACACGTAAAGTTCCAATTTACAAAGCTTCCATAGGCATCGCTTCAGCAGTTCCGTTCAACGCGTGTGTCTCTTTACAAACGCATTCTTTTGCCTAGCAATGGTGTCCCGGCGTGGCGTTATCAGCTGCTCGCAGCTTACCTGAAGCTTATTCGCTGTCCACTGGGCCAGCTAAAGTGCTTGTATTTTTGGACACGTTAATACATGCGTAAGTACATTGTGTCACCATGCTCTAGAGTGCCAAACGCGGACACTTTGCGTAAATTCTGGAAAACTCTCCAGATTCGACGAGACAAATGCATCCTGTGACTGGAGTGTATTTTGGTGCAGAAAGCGCGCGCTGCACCGGCTGTGGCGCTGTAAAAACATGAAGCCGCAAAGAAAGAATGTGCATTCGATTGGCATGGCTTTAGGCTAGAGCTTCACGATTTCCAGGCGACGACCAACAAAACCAACATAATCTGCCATTTCACTATCCACTATATGGCGTCTTCGTTTTCCGCTATTATAGCAAGAGAACTGTCGAGAAATACGTACGAAATCAGCCCCTGTCACGGATTTTCTGCCCAGTTTCGAATCTTTTTCTTCAATCTCCAACGAAGCCGCAGTCCAAGCAGTAGAAGCACACGTCGCAGGCTTCGAAACACTCCAGGCAGACGACGTCCCCTGGTTGAGCGCCCATATTTTTCTCGAATCCCCTTGGACTGTCGGTCAAACGCGACTATAGATGTTGAGTTTTTTTTTAGTCGGCGCTGGCTTCGTGTGTGCTAGAGTGTCTCAGCGAACTGTGACTGACTGCAAACTCTAACCGATATTACAACGACGCAGCGAGGAGAAGCGACCGTTTGAATTGAATAAGGACGCCACAAATTCGCGATCGTGCCGTGAATACTGTGGACTACTACTTGTTCGGAATTCAGCTTGCGTTCAGAATTGTTGATGACCATGGGGCCCTATTGGAGGGACTAGTTACCGCCGTGTTCAGGGCCAACATCAGCAACACGCGCGGCTTGTCAATTGATGTTGTCCGTGGCTGGCGCGTCGAGCGCCTCCCTCCTCCCCCCCCCCCCCCGTTAACGACGCCTTCTTCTGCCTGGTCTCGGGGTGTCTCTCTCTCAACGCTTTTTTGTTAAACGTCGCGCTTTCCAGCGACAATACCGTAAATCCTCCAAAGAACGCCCCCCCTCCAACGAACGACCAGGGTAAAGGATAGGTTGAAAAAATAAACGCCCACTCTCCAATGAACGCACAGGGGCGTGCTTTGGAACACAGTTAGGCAATGATATGCTTATCAAAACAGGTATTGCCACGCTGTATTCTACGTTTGGGTCCTGTATATTGCCTGTACGCACTAGAACAGCTATTGTTTAGCCGCTGCAGAAGGCGATTTGCACCAATAACCGTACAATTTTCATGTTTAACTAACGATTATTTGGTCTGCACAGCATTGTTGCAACGCCATTTACTGGTGGTTGAATTTACAAACGCCCCCCCCCTCCAATAAACGCCACCCCCCCCCTCCAACGAGCGCCTAGAGTAGACGGTAGGTTTAGAAATGAACGCCCAGGGCGTTCAATGGTGGATTTACGGTATGTAAAGGGTGTTTTTTTTATTTGACCACATTTTGTTTTTGAATAACTTTTGCTAGAAAAGGCCGATCGCGCTGAAATTCTGAGTGATTGTAGTACCATGTCGGAGGTTTTGCTCCACAAAGTTTCGGCCTGATCGGTTAACCGGCGCATGTTTTACGGGCTCTCAAGTGGAAAGACCCGATTTTACACATTTGTATGCATTTCTGGACCTGTAGTCTTCTGTAACTTTTGAAGTTTTTAAATTTTCTTTTTTGCAAATTTGCATGCTCTGTTGTTTCTTTGATTTGCACTCTCTTCTCGCTGATTTTCCATAATCAACCAAGGATATTCGTGAGCTGAAGCAGCAGCTGCGTGTTGACAATGGCGGCGCATCCAGCAGTTGCTGTGCATACAGCCGCTGCTTGACTGAAGACGTCCCCCTTTTTTGTTCCAACCCAACGGCCCTATTCAGGGCCACCGCGAGGTCAAAGACCTACTCTGCGCCTCTTCTTGGCGAACCTTGGGCAACGTCGCTTTTGCGATGGCTAAGCAGAGAGGCACAAATGTGTAAAATCGGGTCTTTTCACTTGAGAGCCTGTAAAACATGCGCCGGTTAACCGATCAGGCCGAAACTTTGTGGAACAAAACCTCTGACGTGGTACTACAATTCCTCATAATTTCAGCGCGATCGGCCTTTTCTAGCAAAAGTTATTCTAAAACAAAATGTGGTCAAATAAAAAAAAAACCCTTTAGTTCTTCGTAAGACTCGTCTCACTTTTGCGCGTCGCAGAGTAGACAGAAACAACAGTAAAGCGAAACGAAACGGCTCATCGAAATGTGCGTGTGTGTCAATTGTCTGCTCTTCTTGTCCTACCCTATATTCGGTCTTGGCGCGGTGGTCCGCCTTCATCGTTTCCCTTGCAGCCACGCGACGGTGTCTTGCAAACCTTTCAACGCAGCGGCAGTCGTTGTCACGGCGTCGCCTATGCGCTCTGAACGGCCATGCTCCCACACTCCGCAGTACGCGGATGTCATTTTATGGTGCAGTGATACATACATTCACGACTTTGCAGTGGCAAAAGTCCCAGATTTTTAAACGAGCCTTCCAGATGTAAACAACGTAACTTGACTGGATGTAGACGGCACCATGGGGAACAAATGGTGTTTGTCAACCGCTTGTCAAGTCGCAACTAGAAGACGCCGCGACAAGCAACTAACTGACCGGCGGTTTTCTCAACGCCTTTGTGAATTTTGGATGGCAGTTCGGCGGCTGCCTTGATACCGGCCATTGGGTCGGCCTGGCAGGATGGCAAGATGGAGAGCGACAAGACAACAGCAGCCACAAAGGCGGTCGTCATCGACACAGACGCAGTCATGTTTCTTCTCGCTGGAGTCGCGCTTGCGCTCTCGACTGTTCTGAACACTGCAGGCAACAAGCTTGCAACGTTGAAGACAGCACAAGCTTACTACTACTGCACGATTGGCGTTGGTGTGGAGCAGGGAAAACGGCTGGCGTTTTCAATGGCCGACGTTGTCATTGCCAGCGGCTGAATATACACTGAAAGACGCTCGCTGAACAATACGCATGAATTGGCCACCGCTTTGTTTCGCGTATTGTCTCCATCTTCAGGCAGAAAAGTCTGCGAACTGAGCCCATGTCGTGTACATGTACACACACACGCGCTTTGCCCACTCACTGAGTTCGGTAGGACAACCGTTTCTCCGCAGCTGCGCAATTACAGTACGTACCTATGTAGCGACGTTGAGCAATTAACCACGAACCGAGCGCTGTTGCACTCTCGTGCGAACGCATTCACCTGTTGCTGACGAGTCATGCGCGCGCACAGGCGCGTTTTCAGCGTTTCTGCAATGATTACGACTCTGATCGTGCGTTTCTCAGTTTCTCTAGTGGATTCGCCGCTGCGGCCGTCACCAACCAGGAATGCGCGTCTTTTTGGCGGCGCGTGCGCTATGATTTGTGTCAGTCTAACCGCGCCGCTGTCGCAGAAAGAGTTCACCATGAAATTCACCAAGAAACAAAAATTTGAGGTTTGGGAATTTTCGCAATCAAACGGTTCCGGGTGCTGTCAAGGGCGAATGGAGAATGGAAACACGAATACAGTCACGCGGCTCTCAGTCTGTTTTAGTCACGCGCTTGTCGTTACAGTAGTAATTCTAATAGTAAATTACGAGTGCGTGCGAGCGTGCGCCTGTGTCCGCCGAGTATTCAAGCCTTCCTAGTTTGTGACGCGAGTCAAAGGCGCGCGCCTCCAGCACACAAACTTTGCCAGCGGAATCTCAACGGCGCCGAGTGATTTATCGCATTCCCCCCTCGCCCGGTGCACGCGCAAGCATGCCTCAAAGCGTTTCTTGCTGCTCAGTCAGTCTCAGTCAGCACGGGGACACACAAGGAAATTGGTAGCCTCTTTGTGCGCCA
Source organism: Paralinhomoeus sp. GSCO2_6 (assembly GCA_030248085.1). Taxonomy (NCBI): domain Eukaryota; kingdom Metazoa; phylum Nematoda; class Chromadorea; order Monhysterida; family Linhomoeidae; genus Paralinhomoeus; species Paralinhomoeus sp. GSCO2_6. The sequence goes on from JASAMY010002562.1 coordinate 182,412, forward strand.
ACTATTACAACAAGAACAACACAGTGCCGAAAACAAGGACCCTCAAGACGTGTAGAATGCTCAATTGGACCTCGTCGCCGATATCAAGCGGGATATTGCTGATGGCTCTGTTGAGACTCAGCGAAGTCAAAAGCCAGGGGCGGAAAGCGGTGACCTAATAAGAAAAATGGATTTAAAACGATTGCGTTAACTTATTTCAAGGGTAAATCAAAGTTAGCGCGCAAGTGTCTTAGCGTAGATGTTTAAAAAGTAGCCGATTATTGTTGTTCGGAGTAGCCTATTCGGAGTAGCCTATTCGGAGTTGGAAAACGATGAAAATCACAAGACCAGGTACATAAAATAAATATTTAATCCGCTTCCCTAGTAATGTGGAAATAACCCACCATTTTGTCAATTACAACCTAAATCTTAAAGGCTGGTTGCCTCTGAAGAGCCTCGCCAGTCTGAGCGTCAGGCATAGAGGCGAAACGCTCATTTATTAACTGAAAATAAATACTCCCAGTATCCTAATGTTAGGTAGAGTACATATTATTATTTACATAGCTACCATATTCATTCTAATTGCAGTTGCAGAACTTGCAGTGATGTAAACATCGTCACTGCAACGACACTAAAAATGCACTTATAAATTGCCAAGAAATTAATTCCAATATATTTTCAACGCTTTTTTGTAGTGTGTTTTTATTCCAAACGATTTCTAAATAGAAAAAACTTAAAACATTTTATGCTTTCCATCCCACTGAGGCTTGTCGAGCTCGGTGCAGTATTCTTTTGACCCTACCCTGCGACTTTCCCAGCTTGGATCCTTGCCTGATGCGCAGCTGTCAGAGACAGTGCGCTCGTGACAATCTCATGGTCAACAGCTGTCATTGCAAGAGCGTTTTGGACATCGCCACCGTTCGGCACGCTCGAGAGAGACGAAGAAAATATCAGACGTTCAAAGCCTGCTATTGCCAGCCCAAGTTGAAGGGTTTCTTGCTCAAGACTTGAAAATGGTGGTGAAAGTTGTGTGGTATGCTAATTGCTTTGGATCCATACCTCTAGTACAGAGATCTAAGCAGGCAGGTACATTTGTGAAGGAGTGTGTGACGCGCAGTGTGTACGCTCATTCTGCTTCTGAAGTACGGCCTTCTCAGTGACGGGTTCCCTGGTCTACTGGTAGCCATGATTGTACATTGATAGGAACAACGACATAGTTTCAATTGAGCAATGTGTATTAACCACAGATGGCGCGAGCACACACCAATACAGAGCTTTATGACAAGTCAACGCATTGTATCACATGAATCTCCCAATGTTACGCTCCTTTGTCACCAAACAACTTTATTTGGGTGTGTGCAGTATAACCGCCAGACGTATTACGCCTTTGGAGGCTCGGAGTTCTCTTCAATGTCTTCTTCAATGGGACTGAGCACATAGTTCGCTCTTGACGCAACGTCGTCGGAAGCGACAGATTCCCCATCGGATTCCGTCTCGAGTTCCGCTTCCCACGGTTCCGGAACCTCGTGAAGTTGCTCCTCCGCGTCCTGTTCCAGGGATCTTTGCTCGATTCTCGACTGAAGCTTACCGATTCGGTTCATAAACTGGTCTTCTCTGTATGGGGGTGGGTTTCCCGCGTCTGCGTCTGAGACCGACGAATTGCGCCTTGGACTTGGCTCGGGAGAACTAAACATTGTGGAGTCCTTAGGCCCTCTACCATACATGCTTGTTTCTGACAGATGATTTAAACCCCGTCCCCCCCCCCCCCTTTCCACTGCTGGTCCAATGCCTATGCATGTTCTATCACTGCTCCCCAAATTCTATTTGGGCGGCATGTAAGCCTTTCATCATACTGATCTTAGATACAGGAATTTCAAACTCACTCTAATCACCTGTCTGAAAGATTGTCTGGAGGCTTGGCCTCTAGTCGGAAGGAAGTCTCATCACTCGAGATCGTTTGGTCACTTTCTTTCCTGTTTGCTTCCAAAACTGCACTATTTTGTACAGCTTGAGCGGTTGGTTCTGGCAACGGTTCTTTCTCGGTTTCTGCGTTCTGTGAAGACGTGGTCTCTCCTGAGGTAGCGTCCTGATCTCTTTGTATTCCATCTTTGGACGTTCTGATCTTTTCCTGGATAGCTTGACTTTGTACTGTTTCTTCTTCTTCCTCTTCTCCATGCAGAGATGGCTCTCTTGGTGTTGATTCTTGTGAAGATTCCGAAGCAGAACTTGTGTGAGATTCTGCTTCAATTTCCCCATGTCTGGCATCCGAATGAACTTTGGCTGATTTCCTTGCTGCTGACGAATCCGTAGATGATGACGAAGAGGACGAAGACGATGTCGACCCCCTGCTGCTCGTAGCTGCTGATGCTGACTCATGGGTTCGAGATGAGTCACCGTTGAGTGGGACTTGGTCAGAATCCGGTGTGTCGCTCTTCCTGCCATTCACTTTGAGGCTCGTCGACCCTAATGGAAATGAGGTGTGTGATCCGGCAACCAATGAATGCACTGCTAAGTTATGGTGTAGCAGCTAATTGGCTGATGACTCATCAGTATGTATGTACATGCCTGTTCCATTGGTCTTTGGTGAAACAGCTTGCTCTGATGAGGTGGCGCTGGTGTTGTCGGTGAGATGCGCCTTTGCCAGGAGCTGTCCCAAATTTCTGCCGGCCAGTAGATCCTCTATGGCCTTGTCATCAATAAACGAGAAGCTCTCATCGAGCGTGGATGTAAACTCCATGTTCGATGCTGTAGATGCAGATGTCGATGGTCGATTCACTAGTTCAGTTACGTCGTTGGCAGTCGGCTGAGGAGTTGCCCGCTGAAACCATTCATTCGGTGTACTAAAACAAACGCAAGCACATACATACACCAACACACGCACAACTTTCTTGCGCATGCACGTCCGACCACTCACACGCACGCTGCAGTACCACGTCTGTTTTGTTTCCTTCAACGTCCCACAGCTTCCTATGTGCCCTCCTTTGCGAGTGCTCCGATGCGTCCACTACCATGACGTGTCGGTCGACGGCAACGCCCAAATCTTCCAGCAGTTTCCTCGTGAAATGGTGCAGCTTTGCCTAAATGTTCTGTGTGTGTGTCGGAGTCAATCAGATCGGACAATCACACTCCTAGTGACCAGAGACCAGACCTAGCGATGTAACTCACCGGGTTCAGCTGGTGTTTTGCCAGTTGCTCGTAATGAAGCACCGTGCTTCTTATGGCTCTGTAAAAAGAAAGCAACAATTTATTTACCACGTGTCTTTATTAACACTGTTGATTTTACAGTCGTTAATGAACACTACCTTTCGGTGTAGATTCCACGCTCGACGATGACGTTTGTGACTTTCTCGACAAATTCGTAGTACGGCTGGTCATCACTGCAAAGTGGCATTGGTGTGCATCATCTGACAGTTTTTGTTTAATAAAAAGCAATCTTACTCAGACTTTCTTCTTTGAGGACGCATTCCTCCACCTCTGGTGACCCCTCTAATCTGAGGTTTTACATGCTGGACATTTTCTGGCATAGAGTGAGATTCGCAATCGGAATCGTCATCGCCATTGACGAAGTCGTCTTTGTACAATTCATCGACATTTGAGTTGTTGGATGCCGCTTGACTCTCTGGACTTGCGGCAAGAGTCGCTGGTTGATGAGACGTGCTGGGTGCTGCTGCTGCCACAGGAAATTGTTGAACCAGTCGAGTCCGATCATTCTGCTGGGCTGCAGGAGAATGTTTCTCGCCAGGTGACCTTCTTCGCAATGGCTGGTAGTTTCGGTCGCTGAGTAGGCGAGACTCTGGCTGCCTCTGAGGAACCTTCTTTCCTGAAGTTTTGAAAAGTTCTTAGGTATGCTGAAAAATAATACGTTATGTACGAACTTGCCAAGCGAGCGTGTACTCACGTGTTGGCTTTGTCGAACTTGTGCCGGTTCGGTTCGCGAGATGTGTCGAGGAGAGCGTTGGGTTAGAGACCGAGGCTGGCAGTCTTGACTTTGGCGTCCGCAGATTCTCATAAGAACTGCTCCGAGAGGCCCCGGAAGTTTGAGCGGAGTATAACGAACCTGAAGCATTTTACTAATCACGAAATTCTACTGTTATCTACGCATTTAACCACAAGTAGCGTACCATTTGGACTGGAGTAGCAGGATCGGGGCGTCTTGTTGTCAATCACGCCTAAATGTTTCGAAAAAGTTCGAAACCATTTTCACTGAATTCTGTGATCTCAGAAGTCTCACTTTTTTCGGTCCAGAGCCTGCGCAAATGGGCGTTGGTCCTGCGCTGCTGGGCGAATTTTTCGCTGGGCGAGGGCTCTCGCCGCTGACTGGGCCTCATCTTGTGTTGTTCTCTTCTCTCAGCCTTCTATTGCGCAAACGTCACTGACTGAGTCACTGCTGTCCACGCTTTCATCACTGGTTGGTCTCGATAGACATCCAGCACACCACACGCGTGTATGATTATGTACTCACAGTGGCAAAGCTATAGAGAAGGCGTAACATAGCGGTGACTACACGCGCGCCGTCCCCGCCGACACAATTCGATGTCGCCATGACGACAACGCGGTCTAAGCCGACGAAGCCCCCCCCCCCCCCACACACACACACACACACACACACACACACACACACACACACACACACACACACACACACACACACACACACACACACACACACACACACACACACACACACACACACACGCACGCACGCACGCACGCACGCACGCACGCACGCACGCACGCACGCACGCACGCACGCACGCACGCACGCACGCACACGCACGCACGCACGCACGCACGCACGCACGCACGCACGCACGCACGCACGCACGCACGCACGCACGCACGCACACACGCACACGCACACAAGCACACACACACACATAGAGGCACTCGCTACGCCAGCGCGTCACATAACGCTTTGGAATGGGGCATAGCGAATCGCAACGAATGATGGCGTTTGCTAATATATTGTCGATGAAGCGCCACGCACCTGACACGCGGATGAACAACGTATCGTGCAGGGCCATCGTGTGGCACAGTGGGTAGAGGGACGGACCAACGATCGTAGTAAGGTCGCGGGCTCGAAACCCTCTCGTTTGCACGATTCACCTTGAACAAGTGCCGAACTTTTGTTTTGGTGGTGGGCGGCTCTGGCCCGAAATCCGTGCCCAGTTGGCCGCCAACCTTCCCTTGCGGCATGCGAGTGAAGAATGCCGTAATGATGCTGTGCTACAGTGCATCGCTCCAACCAAGTACTCTGTGCTTGGTTTACAGATCGGTGCTTGCAGTTGCATCAATCATAAAACATTTGAGTTGAGAAAGATACTGAGGAAACAGCAAGGCTTCCATGTCGTCCATGCTCAAAATTTTCAGGCTAAGACTCCAGTTCGGTTAACCAAAGCACTGAATACAAATCACCTACACATGCAAACCGTGTACAATACTGTGTAATGTGCGTCGGTTTTAATTTTAATTACCCCCCCCCCCCTCCCCCTGGGTAACACGCTCGTCGTCCATGGTTGTCGTGCTCTAGACGCTCGCCGGAATGAGCAACGGCGCACAATGGCAGAACGCGATGGTAACTCTGTTTTTCTGGCTCCCAATGTGCGTGCGCGCCCCATGTTCATCGCGTGCCGCGTCTTTGTCGACACGACATTGGCGCTAATTATCGGCAGCCGCGGGCGTCCCGTCGGCTCGAGTTAAGCCGCGCAGTCGGACCGCTAAAAGCTCCGCCAGAGAAAAAGCTTTGCCTCATCCCCCCCCCCCACCACCCCACTTTTACCAGCAGACCAAGTAGGGGTGGAGGGCGGGGGCGCACAAGGCCTGGGGCGCAATTTGTCGGCTTAGGCGGCCGCGCCTGCCTTCGCCGGTGGGCGGATTTGATTAAAGCGGGGCGACGCGCGCGCGGGCGGGCGCGCTTTCAAAACGTTTCGTCTGTCCCGGTGACGGAGGGGGCGGAACTTCCATACCTCCCATCTCCCCCTTCCCCCCGTCATCCTTGTCGTCACCACCCGTAGCTAACAAGCAATTGGCAGTGCTCACGCGCGACAGGCTGGTTGAGTGTGCGCCGGTGTTGAGGAAGAACAAACAGCAAACATTCGTACAAGAACCCAGGCGAAAAAATGGGAGAGAGTCTGACGCATTTGTCGAACGGCCTCTGGGTTATGGGGAACTTCTCGGCTGACGCAATCGACCGGCGCCAGCCTCCAATCTTTGAGGACGCCAACGCACTCCACGCGGCGAGCTATTCCGCCTGGGAGCTGGCTGATCGGCCCAAACTCATGTGTTGTTGTTGTTGTTGTTGTTGGATTAAACTGTTGCCCCTACTAAAGCTTCAGGGATTACAGTAATTAACTGAGCAACAGAGTCAGCCGACTCCCCAAAAAGGCTGTGCGCCTGCCTCAGCGGCACCGCGCTGGCGCTGAACACGTTCGTGCTGCTGACGCTGTGCCGCTACCTGCGCAAGGTCCAGCTCAACTTCTTCTACAAGCTGGTCGTGCACTGCGCCTTCGTCGACCTGACGAGGGCGGTGTGCCTGATCCTCTGGTGCCTGCCCTACATGGTGCATCGGGAGGACAGCATGACGACCACCGTGGCCGTCTTTCAGGTGTGTACCGTCTGTGGTGTACTACCGGTAGCTGACGGGAAGCGCGCGGCGTTGTAGAAGAAAACTATTTTAATTGCCGAATCCCAAGACAACGTGAAGGCGTTGAGAGTGTCGAACATTGCGGAATAAATGACCAAACGCGCGAATATCACTGAATCACAATCACACACGGCGTTCTTCTCTCGCGAGAGAAGGAAGGACAGCCACGTGGCACGAAAAAAGCCGAAGCCCTGGAGCCGCCCGACAGCATGGGCAATGAGAGCGTTCGTCCTTCTGCCAAAGGGATTAGTAACTCCGTGGCGGGAGTTGAAGCCCCGATCAGGAGCGCGCCGAGCACGATGCCTGACCACAGAGCTACTATCTCTTCCCGAGTTGTACCGTTGCAGCTGTCGCGCCACCCCATGGTGATTCTGCGCTCCTGCAATCTGCTCACCATGTTCAACCTACTGGCGTTCGCGACCAACGAGTACACGGTGATCCAGTACCCGCTGTTCCACCGGAGAATGATCCAGAACCGCGTGTTCTGGGGCACGCTGGTGCTAAGCTGGACCATCTGCCTGGTCTTCGTGGTCGCCTCGATCTTCATCAGCGCCAGGGAGCACGGTCCGCCGATTCTGCCGTCCGCAGGAGGCAACTTTTCGTTCCACGAACACTTCACTGTCTATGGTGAGTTGCGCACAATTGCCCAGGCGACATTTGATCGCAAAAGGACCGCTCGCTCAGACCAGGTTGTTTTTGTTGGATTTGGGGGCAACGCTAGGAGGCCGTCAATGGCCCATATATACAGCATTTCGGAAAATCGACATCAGTAATCTAGGGCAGCAACGGCACGAAAAAATCCATTGAGAGGCACGCCCTCGACCTAGCGGATCCATGAAGAGTCGAACGCAGTACCGTGCAGGCGCAATAGGCCGATTCGCTACCACTGCCCCCGCTCAGACCATGGCGACTTCCTGTCCGCTCTGCAATCGAGCGGCACAAACGTCAGCAACAGCACGACAAGAGCTGTCGCAACTGGTCCCCCGTGGACCCTGAACGTCGCCATCAGCGTAACCATCTTCGTCCTCTGCTACGCCTGTCTGATCGTGGTCTTCGGCTGCTACTGTAAGATGCTGGCAGCCATTCGAGAGTTCCGGTCGACAAGAGACGGAGAGTTTCTGTCGGACGGTTCGACCCAGCGATGGATAAGGTTCGTCTTGCAAAGTGCAGAGTCGTATTCAGTTTACGATTCGCAGTGTCAAAGTATACGAGTTGATGACTGACGCTCCTTTATGATTCAGCTAGAATTGAGCGGTTTCGCTTTTCGTAGTTTGCCACTATGTATGTACACATGTACTATTGTTTCAACCCTCGGCAGGAGTGGAGAGCGGGAGGTGGTACTATTCGAGAATTCACGACGGCAATTGAAAGTGCGCAGTGCAATTCAGAGGCAACGGCATTCTGCGTCTGGACCACACCAGCAACGCTCGGATGACCATGCGCGTGTCGAGCGGCAACACGAGTCGTAGCAGCTCTTTGGCTTCCGCCGAGAAACCGGTTTCCAGACGCCAGTTCAGCGTCCAGTTGCTAACTCGACACAAATATCTCATTGTCATTGGCACCGTGCTCGTGGTGGACGTGCTGTTTCTGCTACCCTATTCGACGATTCAAATCGCCAGCGTCCTGCACAAGCACCTGCTGTTTGTGGGCCCCAGGTTCGAGGCCATCTTGACCAGATGGTTGCTGCAGGTTCGACAATTTTTGTTTTGTTGTCAAATGCGAAATCAGAACGCGGACGACCGAATGTGGGCGATTTAGATACTGATCGCACTGCACTCGGTGGCTCAGCCGCTCTGCTACTTCCGCATGAAGGAGTTCCGCCGCTTCGCCCTCTGCCAGGACACGCGCGACGCGCCCAAGTCGAGCGTCTGGCTCCGCTCGCAGGCGTCGGTGCACACGAACGCGCTGCGCGAGCTGAACGCCCGCAAGACGTCGGCGGCGGCGTTCTCGGTCACCTCCTGGCCCAAGCTCATGCCCTCGGCCATTCCACCGTCGAGGAACAGCGAGCGCAGGCCCGGCCTCATCTCGGCGGCCAACCGCCAGCTGCAGGGCTGCAGCGGCGGCGGCCAGGCGCGCCAGTCGCTCAAGCAGCGCAAGCCGACGCCCGCGCGCCAGCAGGTCGAGCTGCTGGCCGTCCACGGGCCCTCCTCGAGTCCCCAAGTGGACCTGATCGCCCGACACCTGGTCACCGCCAGTCCCTCGGCGTTTCGAAGGGCCGAAAGCAGTCCCAAGATCCTCGGCCGACAGAGCAAGAAGACCGTCACGATTCGCCAGAGAGAGACGGACAGCGTAGTCGAAGAGACCGTGATTCCGTAGGTTTACTGACAGCCGGAAATTCGTTCTCTCCTCCGACTGTATACGCAGGTCGGCACTGTACTTCCTGTAGAACTTTGTCGTGCACACTGTAGTACATTTCATGTACCGCAAATCCTCCAATAGTGCCCCCAGAAGCAAAAGTTATGTTTTATACAATTTGCATTACACAGCGACACAACTGAAGCAGCAGTAGTTACCCTAGTAGTACTTACAGTAGTTATTAATGAAGCAGTAGGTAACTTGCTGTGTGTATGCAGCTATATTAGCCATTAAAATACAACCATTAATAAATGACAGTTCAGCTACTTTAAACCGTTTATCACCTAAGGAATGCTACACGCTTTCAATAGTGCTCCCAGGGTAAAGAGAGGTTGAAAGTATGGTCCCAGTACAGGAAGATTTACGATGCGTACATGTACCACATCAAGTCCATTCAAGAGCAATACCATACATACATACCATGTACCTGTATGCGCCATCCGGTGTGACAGAGAAGGGTGGGGAGGGGGGGGGGGGCTCGCAGGCAAATTACTTCTCAAAGAAAATTGGGGGCCTCGGTTGGTTCGACCTCTGGTATGGTTCAGACTTTTAATTTTTCGGACGAATGAGCGTGTATGGCACTACTTTTGTGCTTTTTTTTGTTACAAAAATCACGAAAGTGTAAGCAAAACGAGAAATATTGTAAGTGTGAAGTTGAGAGAACTTCTGAAAAATTCTGAAGGGGGTTGGAGCGGCTGAGTCTGACTGCGGCGAACCCTCACTCAAACCCGCCCCCGCCCTAATTGACGATCCATGTTTTGTACGTAGATTCTACTCTACGGTCATAGGTCATCACGATTCATGCCTTCGCGTTCCCTGAGCTCCACGTGCTTCTCGTCGTCTCGCCAGAAGTCTGCATCCACCCACTGACTGACGACCTCTTCTACGGTCGTGTTCTTGGTCTCCGGTAGCTTCCAGCCGAGAAAGACGAAGGCCAGCACTCCGGCGACGACCAGCGGGAGCACCGCAAAGCCTGGGCCGACGATCTCGCTGAGAGGGTGGTAGCAGAAGGTGATGAGCAGCGTCGTCAGCCAGTGCGCCGTCCAGGACACGCCGCCCGTGAGCGCTCGACTGTTCTGGGGAGCCAGCTCGGCTGGAAGCACTCCGGCGACGAAGTCAGGGCCCAAGAAGATGCTGCACTGGGATAGGACCAGGCCGACAGCGCCCAGCGCCACCGGGGCGACGTCCAGGCCGGCCAGGAAGAGACTGGTGGTGGCCGCGACGCCGCAGGCGGTGCCGACCAGGAAGAGGGCCTTGCGCCCGAACCTGTCCATGGCTCTGGAAAGCACGACGACGGCGCCCAGCGTCGCCGACGGCAGCTGCAGCGCCAGCACCGTGAAGAGACTCGAGTGGGCCCTGGACACGCCCAGCACGCGCATCATCTGGGACGAGTAGAGATTGGCGATGTCCGTGCCGCCGAACGTGATGCTGGCCGAGACGACGACGCATAGAATGAACGGCCACCTGCAAGCTCAATTGGTTCCACCACCAGAAGCCGGACCACGGGAGTCAAAGCACCACCCTGTGAAGGCCGTAGGAAAGAAGAATCCCGACCATTTACAGATTTTTAGTCAGACAGCGCCCAGTGAGAACCTAACTGAAGGGGGGGGGGGGGGGGTGAGCCCCCACAGGGGGGCGGCCCCATACGCACGACGCACCTCAGATGTCGCGTCCTAAGTATTTCCAGGAGGGTCGCGCTCTCCTCGCTCCTCGTCGTCTGCAGACTCTTCTCCTGGTCGTAGACCTCGCTCTCGGCGTCCCAGTCGCAGCGTGAACCGTTGTAGAAGAGAAACGACCTCTTCGCTTCCTCGCGCTCGCCCAGCGTGATGTAGAGATGCTTGGGCGAACGCGCCAGGTAGAAGCCGCAGAGGATGTGCAGCAGCGAGGGCAGGGCGGGCAGGAGCAGGGAGTAGGGCCAGAGGGGCTCGCGGCCGAGCAGAAAGGGCAGGTTGAAGGCGGCCCCAAAGGCGACGAGGAACTGCAGGGAGGCGAGGATCATGGAGCCGAAGAAGGCGCCATTCTCCAGGACCGAGCATTCGGCCACGTAGACCGACAGTAGGGGACAGATGCCCGCCGCGAAGCCCACCAGGAACCTTCCTGTGTGGAGTTGAACATTCATTATTAAATTTACATACAGTAGTAAACTTCATACCATAATAAAATTTATATACCGTAAACCCCATAATTAGCCCCCCGCGGGCTAATTTTTTTGTTCGAGCTCTAGGAGGGTGTATAATTATCGGGGGGGGGGCTAATTATAGGGGGGGCGTATAAACTGGAAGTGTCGATGAGTGGGAAGATGTGTGGGCAAAAAGGCGCGTGGAGGCGATTTTTAAGCGAAAAAGGCGCTGTGCACACACGTTGGTACACTCTAACACACTTTCACACAGTCTCACATGCACATACGTGTACATACATACATACACATACGCGACCATACATACACCCAGACATGGAAACATGTGCGTTTTAGACGATGGTCCATTTAGGGAGGGGGTGTAATTATAGGGGGGGGGGGCTTATTAACTCAAAGTGGTCTTGGGAGGGTGTATTATTATAGGGGGGGGCTAATTATAGGGGGGCTAATTATAGGGTTCACGGTATATGGTTTCAGAAAGTCACGAAGAATCAGTCACGGCCACTACCGTAAACCCTATAATTAGCCCTCCCTACACTTATTTACACTCTCAAGACCACTTTGAGTTTATAAGCCCCTCCCCCTTATAATTACACCCCCTCCCTAAATGGACCATCGTCTGAAAGGCCTAAATTTCCATGTTGGGGTGTATGAATGGTCGCGTATGTGTATGTATGTACATGTACAGGGTGGTTCAAAAAAGTATACCCCTTTGAATTTTTCGTTTGCCTACAGCGTCCACTGAGATATTTAATTGAAACTTGGTGTGTCTATAGTCCTATTCAATCTATACATCATCTCTAAATTTTATTAGAATCGCGCTTTGTTCAGGTGACTTACGCCAATTTTTTCAAAGTTGCTCAAATTTTGAAGTCATTGAACTGGTCCAAAAAAGTATACCCCCCACTAACTCGGGCGTTCCAGCTCGGATCGGCCTGAAACTTTGCAGCCTACAAAGCACACATACGCCCATATCGAGCCTAAAATTTCAGCCTAATCCGCTTACGCAAGCATGAGTTCTACTTCATTTAAACTTTTTGAAAGAAGTGCGCAGGTTGCGTGCTGTGAGTGACGCATTCGCTCTCAGACGCGCTCGATATCTGTACCTTCTATCAGTAATCGCATGCCGAATTCAATCTTCATCCATATTCTTCCTCCACCCTTCCTGAATACGCTCTTTGAGGGATTCAAGACTGTGGAAAGACTGTGCAGCAGAATCTTGTTAACATTTGTTGTCAGCACTGACAGAGGCTGCCCTGTTTGCGTTCATAAGACTCTCGCTCTTAATAAAACAATGAACTGCTTAGAGGAACCCCACGACATGAATAGGATTCCCAAGTCCCAACAATAGCACTTGTTTCCAAACAAACAACAAACAAGCAAACAAACAAACAAACAAATTGTATCCCCAACACAACAAACAGGACTGCAAGACACGTTTGTTTGCCGTTCTTTAATCGGTCTTTGATAGCCTGTAACACACGCTTGCCTAAATGGATTAGGCTAAAATTTTAGGCTCGATATGGGCGTATGTGTGCCTTGTAGGCTGCAAAGTTTCAGGCCGATCCGAGCTGGAACGCCCGAGTTAGGGGGGGGGGGATTCTTTTTTTGGAACACTTCAATGTGGTCCGTGACTTCTGAATTTGAGCGACTTTGGAAAAATTGGCGTAAGTCACCTAAACAAAGCGTGATTCTAATAAAATTTAGGTATGATGTATAGATTGAATAGGACAATAGACACACCAAGTTTCAAATAAATAGCTCAATGGACGCCATAGGTAAACGAAAAATTCAAAGGGGTATACTTTTTTAAACCACTCTGTATGTGCATGTGAGACTGTGTAAGAGTGCGCTAGAGTGTACCAAACCAACGTGTGTGCGCGCAGCGTCTTTTTCCCTTAAAATCTCCTCCACGCGCCTTTCCGCCCACAAAACTTCCTACACATCGACACTTCCAGTTTATAAGCCACCCTATAATTAGCCCCCCTAATTATACACCCTCCTAGAACGAAACAATTAGCCCCGGGAGTGCTAATTATAGGGTTTGCGTTAGTGCAGTTATTTGTAAAACAGTAGATTTTGTCAACAACTGTGCTCTGAAAATCGAAAAAACCTTTATCGGTGTAAATCACTCTCAGGTAATCACAGTACCTAACTGACTCTACATAACTGTACGTATGTAATAACTGTTGTATGTACTTATGTACAGTTATGTACGTACGTCACGCACGTACACTGTACGTAGTAACGTATACATAACCAACATATACCTATAGTGCACGTACAGTAAATACAGTAATTACTCATGTATGATTGGTGGGAATGATGTGGCAGTAGGTAACCGCAATAAACCCACCAACGATTAGGAGTTCAAAACGAGCCGCCTCGATAGCGCCGAACTGAATGAATGAGCCCACAATGCAGAACACGTTGCTAACGAGCATCAGAGACACGCGACGCCCTAAATTGAATTGAACTGATTTACATCGATTGATTGCCTGAATTGAACTGACACGCGACACCCCCCCCCTTGAACCGATACAAAACGCCCTGAGCCCCACCCAACACACACCCCCAACCACCAAACCAAAACACCCCCCCCCTACAAACCGGGAGAGCATCGATCTGACGCAGCGCCTCCCACTTGTACAATGTACAATGTCTGTGTTTATCGTTGGTCGGCGAATCTGTCAAGACAACTACCAGTGTACACCGCGGCAGAGGCACAACACAGTACAATAACGCGCGCGACGCCGACGCCGCCCCAGCGTCCGGTTCAGACGGCTGGCCTGCCGCCGAGAGGCTGACGTCGGCCTCTTGCACAGCTTGCTCAAGGTCCTCCTCTGACTTGAGGCTGGGGATAATTGCTACTGGTAGCTGTGGGTTTTCACAAATTCCCCACTCTGGCGGGCAACCAAACATTGCAGTGTATGCCGACCGCTTTATCCCAGAGTGATAAGCGCTGTTGCGCTGGAACTGGATGAATCGGCAGCACCTACAAGGAAAACACACCGAGCACGCACAAACCCAGGGCAACGAACCACCCGCACGCAAACAGAGGTTTTAATACTGTACATTGTACACGTGGGAGATGCGGCCCATGCCGACCTGAGCCGCGGACGATCAGATAACAATGCCCCCTCCTCCAACAACTTAATCGAGCTTCGCTTCTTTCGGCCGTCCACGCCCGAGTACTCGGGCGGCGCTGCTTCACACCGTCCACGGCCGAGTACTCGGGCGGCGCTTGTTTCGGACCGTCCACGCCCAAGTACTCGGGCGTGGACGGTTTGGCGCCACCCGCGCCCGAGTACTCGGGCGTGGACGGGACTCGGGCGTGGACGGTAACAGATACAAAGAATTGATTGCCTGAGGGTGCTGCTCTGTAAGTGCAAGCCGACACAACTGCATACAGAACGGCATGCCATATTCGTACCCAACATCGCACGCGGTCCAATAATCCAAAAAAAAAATTCAATTTTTGTCAAACGCGCTCAGTCGGTACGTTTGCGCATTACGCTTGTTGGTCTTTATTCTTTGTATAAAGAAACCTTGAAAGAACCACGCACCCAGTCTGTCGGCAATGTAGCCGAAGCAGCTGGAGCCGACAGCGCATCCTATGAGGAATATGACCGACACCACCGACCAGATCCAGGTCGACTCTTCAGGCGTCAACGGTCGCTCGTAGGTGATCGCGAACGAGCGATCGATAAACGCCTGCACGAGATCGGCGATGGGATTGAGGGCGGCCAGCTGGGCGTGCGATGCCAGTCCGAAAAGACAGTGAATGCCGACGGCGAGCCAGATGCGCTTCATGGTGCTCTCTGAAGAGAGTTGGCGTGAAAGGCGCAATCTGCTTGTGCTGCAGAGCAGCCATGACCACGCTTTCGTTGGTGTACATAATGCCTTACAGATCGACGAAATTCTATAGTTAAACGTGGATGAACATGTAGTGTAGTCTGATGAACATGATGAAGATGAACATGATGAACAAGCACACAAGTACATATGATTTGGGTAATGGGACAACAATCGCTCAAACAATATGTAGTTTTCCCCGTTCACTCCCTAGTCCCTACCTAGCTTTTTTGGCAGTCCTTCCGTTTGCCCATCACAGCCACGACAAATAGTGTTGAATAAAAAAACTATTTAAAAACAAATACATTTCACCGGGCAAAGACTTGAAAAGCGAAACGCATGTGGCGTGGAGAATTGAACGCTGCTGACCTTGATGAGTGAGAGTGGCGTAACAACAGTCTGGCCGCTACATTCTTTGTCCCATTAGGAAGGTTGTAAAGTTGTGGTGAGTATACCGACACCCACTTGAGTATACTGACGTCTGCAGACTAGGTATGTCGTTTAGAGACACATCCGTGTTTTGCCGGTCTGTTTTCGGTTAGTGCCTAGCTGTGGACACACAACGTCGACGCTTATTTATGAGTGCTGCAGGCACGCACACGCACATCCACCTATAGTTGCTCCGTCTAGCATTGTTTAACACGCATGCGCTAAAGTCCTGTGCGTCGTGTGTCAACGCAATGCAGATAACGACGCGCAAGCAACCGGGTGGGCTGAGATTCGAGCCATGAATGCACGCACACACACGCGCACGTATGTACGCACGCACGCACTGCACCGGCACGCACGCAGGCACACTGGCACGCGCTGGCACGCACGCACGCACGCACGCACGCACGCACGCACGCACGCACGCACGCACGCACGCACAGACACGCACTTGGTGGATGCGCGAGTGCTCACGCACAGGCACAAGCAGTGTGGATGCGCAAGAGTTTCGACCCAAAAGAAGCGCACGTGCCGGGCGTCGCGAGAATGTAGACAGTTCGACGGCCCCGTTGCTATGCATGTAGGTATAGGAATCGCGCGCCTAGGCAAAGTAGTAGGGCAGCTGCGTGCCGAAGACGACCACGATCGCTGTGTTGAGCGCGGCGCAGAGGTAGAGGCAGAGGCGGTCGACCACCAACGCCGCTGCTCGCCAGTCGGCCGACTGATTGCCCGCCTCCAGCTGGTCCGCCCAGCGTCTGCTCAGCTTCTGAACTTATCGATTGATTGCGAGAGAGGACGTGCAGAAACTGTAGCTCAGTGGTAAGGCGTAGTGCTCGGCGCGCTCGTGGTCCGAGGTTCAACTCCCACCACGGTCACAGTTCTGCTAACTAAAATCCCCTTAGACGGATGGATAAACGCCCTTGACGGATAGCTGCGGCTCGAAATCCGTGCCAGGTGGACAGACTACCTTCCTTGAGAACACCTCCCTGTGAAACTGACCTTTGTGCTTGTTTACAGCCTCCAAAAATAAAGTTAAGAAGAGTTAGGTAAGTCCGCCATCGATTAGTGCACTAAGAAACGAATCAGTCAGACCTGTGTCTCGTTGTGGATCCTGTGCATGGTCAGCAGTTTGGCGCAACCTTCGGCCGATCGGTGGGACGGCTCGGCTTTGTGCAGAGCGTCCAAAGCTTGCGAGAGCTGCACGCAACGAAGTATATACAGTGGCAAACAAATGTTACAATGCAGAATATACCTACACTCCAATACGGCCACTTCCACTGCGTAAGATATACATTTACCTCTAATTCTATCCCCGGGCGCGACAACGTCGGCATACCGCTTCCAGGGTGTGCACTACTGCCACTACTATTCAAGCGATTGTGGTAAACGCCCCGGCTTGAACAAAAACAACAGACGTTGCTGCGAAGTGTGGCGTCGACGTTGCGATAGTTGTCGACGGTGGCAGAACTTCGGTGTCGACTGTCGCAGCCCCTCACGTCCATGCACACGACCCTCGGCAGGAGTTGCAAGAAAAGAAATCGCCACTGAATTCCGTAAAATATTACGGGAAAAATACATAGAAGTGCACGCAGAGTGCGCGCTTGGGCAGCGTATGGCCGTAGTGGTGGAGAACCGGCCTCTTGCGCGCACGGTTCTGGGTTCGATTGTCGATGGATCCACTAGATCGAGGACTTCCCTCTCGATTGGTTTTCTCGTGCTGTCGCTGCCATAGCCAGATGGCGTTCTTCCGAATGTCTTTTGGCTCTAGAGGGAAGGCGTCATGGAGAGGGTGGGCCATTGACGACCTCCTAGCGTTGCCCACCCAATAACAAACGCGATTCCTGGGCCCACACTGCTTGCGCGTATAATCTCATCGCGTTCTTTGGAAAATTCAAACGTGGTTCTTTCGTTAGTATGTACTTTGACTTTTGGAAAACACAAACCGCTGCGCGCATCGGCTGACTTCCCTCCCCTCTGAGATGCAACTGCATGACGTAGACGGTGAACACTGCCGACATGGTGACGACCATCATTGAGACGCCGTAGAACCAGCCTGAATGTCGGGATTTTTACTTTTAAACTTTTGAAATTTTGTTGTGGTTTTTTTTCGAAAACATTTTCACCAAGAAGCGGAATCCGCTCGGATGTGACCGGCGTCATTTTGTTGAGGAAGCTAAGCATGAGAATCATGGCCAGCAGCACCGTTGTCTCTGAAAAGTTGATTCAATTTATTTATTTAGTTTTATTTACAATAACGGTACCATATAAAAATCTGCTCCAAATTGAAGAAAAAACTGGATTGCTCCATAAAACTTAGCAAAATTCTCCCGTAGCTGCACAACCTTCAATACAGGGTGGCCAAGCCTCGGCTTACGGTCTTTGATTGAGAATATCTCAGACACGGATGCACCAATTCTGCTGAAATTTTGAACACTTTTAGTAGACACATGAGCTTAGATTTCCTCCAAGTTTGGGCCAAATCCAGTAAGCTTTCAGTTTTCAAAAAGACCACCGTCGACATCGACGCATTGTTCACAACGTTTGATCACCGTTCGGAGAAACCGTTTGAAACCATTCGGAGAACTGTAGCCGACGGTCCGGATCGTCTTCAGTCAGAGAATGCAAAAGCCGTGGACGGTAAGGCCGCAACTTTGCAGCCTTCAGAACAAGCTGAACAGTCGATCTCGCCACGCCAACTTGAGACGAGAGACGTCGAGTTGACTTTTGTGGCGACTTTTCGATCGCGCGTAGAATCCGTTGCTCAGTTGATCCGGTTCTGATGGGCTTTGGCATCGGATGAGGACGATCGCCAACGGATCCAGTTTCTTCAAAGCGTTTTACGGTCGCCAAGACAGTTTGCCTTGATGGCGGATTGGTTGTTGGGAACTCAGCTTTGAATCGACGAATAACTTCGGTTTGATTGTCCGTTTTGTAAAACTCTTTTACAAGAAAAACTCGCTGTTCCACAGAAAATCTCCGCCACGACATTTCAAAAACAAAAACAATTCTTTTTGCTTTAAATCACACCTACAGTATCTTCTAAATCACGCATTAAACAATGTTATAATTGTCAAACATGCAACTTTAAATAAACATATTCGATTTGGCCCAAACTTGGAGGAAATCTAAGCTCATGTGTCTACTAAAAGTGTTCAAAATTTCAGCAGAATTGGTGCATCCGTGTCTGAGATATTCTCAATCAAAGACCGTAAGCCGAGGCTTGGCCACCCTGTACTTCAACAGTTGTCAAACGTTGTGAAGAATCCGTGAATGACCGACTAAATTCGATCGATCGATGGATCGATGGAAAAATACATGATCGACGCGTTTTCAATTGAAAGCTTGTCAGTCTCTCAAAAAATTGAACAAACGCAATGTGATCAAGTGATGGGGTGGAATTATAGGGGGGGGGGGGCTTGCGGCATATACGCACAAGGACACAAGGAGCGTGGCTGGCCAGTGGCGCGGTGCGCGCGGTCCGCGCGGTTCATTGAAGGGCAATTGCTCGCTGCCGCGCCCGCAACTGCACTCAGGGCCGATTCTATCGGTCCTGAGTTTAGCTTTGAGATGGACTTTTCCATTAAAGGTGGGTTTATACTTCGCTCTGTCCGAACACCGTGTAATGACCAATGACATCGCTCTTCAGAACTTTCGGATGTTACCATTCGGATGTTAAGATGTTAGTATTGAAAGATGTTCGTTACCGTACCTGACCAATTTTTTTTCCAACTCAAATATTTTCGACTTCGGCAAATCGGCAAATGAGAATCGGCAAAGTGAGGTTTATTTCCAAAAGGCGACGGCTGAAGAGAGCGATTATGGGCCTGGAGATTCTCAAGAGTGTGCCGCGCAACTCGTTGGTGGTATGTGTGCCCCATGTCGACACTGTCGACACCTGTCGACTTTCGGCACTGTCGACAGAGTCGTCTGCCGCCAGCTCCGTCTAATGCGGGTTTTGGACCCAGAGAGGTGCACAGGAATTTCTCCTGGATGGATCGCGAAAAATTCGACGAATTGTAGGAAATATCTCGCCCACCGATTCAGAAGAAAACGACGCACAGGGCTCCAATCTCTGCCGACGAGAGGCTCGCTCGCCATCACCCTCAGGAGTCAGGTCTATTTGTTTCGGTTGCCCCACCACCCCAAAACCCTGGAGGTCGCAGCGGCAGGAAAACATCCGGGATTTTCCCAGAGGGGCGTGCTGTAAATCCTCGGAAATTCTCCCTCCCGTCCCCGCCGCGCCCCGCCATCGTCTATTCCAACCCCCCTCGAAATCTCAAGACAAATTTAGGCGCCCCCCCCCTCGAAATCGCACAAAAATTTGGGGAGGTGGCGAGGTGGGGGTTTGAATTTGGAACCCTGCCTTTATATGTACAACATAATTCTTCTTTTTTTTGTGAATCCACAGTTGTCAACATATTTTTGTAATTCAGGGCCCGCTGCGTGGTCGAAAATACTTTTGCTGTTTTGGCGGCGAAGTGGCGCATGTTCCGTCGGCAAATCAAAGCCGGCGGCGGATCCAGAAATAATTTTTTTCGGAGGGGCGGAAGTATTTTGCAGAAGGGGGTAATTTTTGGATGTTGCTGGGCTATTTCAGCTGTAGTTTGGGCACTTTATCGGCATAGGTGTAGATTGGGTCAAAAGCCAGGGGGGGTGGCTGGGGGTATCGAGGGGGGAGGGTCTCCCGCCATCCCGCCGGGATCGGAAATTTTGGAGGGGGGGGGGGGGGGGTCGAAATGGAAGATTTCGCACCAAAATAGCGCGCAAATAGGTCCTCTTTGGTCCAAAATGTGTCAAAACTACACCTAAATAGCACTTTTAAGCGCTTTTGGGTCACGCTACAATGAAAAAGGACACAAAAATACGCATATTTACCTATTTCTTTCAATAATGAGAGAGGGTTTCCTGCAACTTATCCGGGATGGCGATTGCCAGGGGGGGCCTCTCTCCCGCAAAAAAGCGGGATGGCCTTGGCCAGGGGGAGGGTGAACCCTCCCTAGACCCTCCCTGAGCCCACCTATGTTTATCGGTCTATTTTCGGCGATTAACAGGTGAAATCGGCAATCGGCCCCGCGGGTGAAAATGTTGCTAATTTCTACCGCCTACAAGCAATTTTATGCGGAAAAGTAGGTCCGCTAGGCACGTTTCTTCTACCACCGCCTAGTCCCCCCCCCCTAAATTTGTGATTTCGGGAGGGGAGTGGGTCCATTCCCCTCTACCTGGATCCGCCGGCGAATCGAAGCGCCCAGAGACAGTGAACAAGATGGTCAAGGCGTGTGATCATTTGGGAATTGATCGCGTGTCACTCGGCGTTCGCCTTGTCCTCTCTGAGCTGCTGCAGGCGCGTCGTGTCGAGAATGCGGTTGAGTTCCAGCGTCGCCTCGCAGCGCAACTCGTTGTTGGTCAGGTAGCGCAGGCGATCGCCGACAGTCCTGTAAACAAATGCACGACATGCACTATTCGAACCTGCCCAACTGCACCCCCCCCCCTTCAAATATGCGACCTTGGGGAAATACCAGTGGTGGGGGCACGAGGTGTGTAGGAGGAGGTGGGGGGGGGGGGGTCTCCCTCCAGGATTTTTGGATTTCGGCATCACTTTCAGCTACAAGATAGGCCCATACGCGCCCATGTGGGGGGAGGTTGAGACTCATCACTCTGCAGGCACCCCCCCCCATTAGGTGCCAATTGAAATTTCGTTGAATAGAATCATTCAAAAATGAACGCAGATGAATGAACAGAGGAACGCAGATGGCGTCGGCGATGTCGGCGCAGGCGTTGAGCTTTGCCTTTGTAGAGACTGTAGAGACTTCGGTTCTTGTAGAGACTGTCGCGCTTGCCCCAGGGCGGCGGCTGCCGCTTCTCCGCGTCCGTCAGCCCCTCTTTCCCCTCGTCGCCGACTTCAAGCTTCGCTGACGCCAACGACGTCTGCGTTTTCAGGGCCTTTGTGGCACTAAAAATCTCCCAGAACTCATTTCTCACAAAGCTAGGACCGAAAAATTTAAAGCACGCACTTTCCTCAGCTTTCGCCATCTGCAACTTTCCTCGTTCCAAAGTCAAGAGAGAAATGTCGATGGTTTAACATACAAAACGAACAAACTGACACCGTTGTTCTTTCAATTTTTTGAACTGACACAAATGACACCCGCGACGATCAATTGTTGGCATGTTCGTCAATATTTTGGTATCCGAACATGCGGAAGTATAAATTGCAATTTGTCATTTTGTGTCATTTATGCAAATTCTGTCAGTACGAACAAAAAATAACGGAGTATAAACCCACCTTAAGGTTCACTCGCGGCAAGAGTGGGCGGCTGGGCGGCCGCCACAGACGACGACGGCCGCTGCGGCTTGCTACACTGACGGCTCAAGCATTCGTCGCGCTGGCGTCGGCGCCGGCGTTTACATTCCGTCTCAGAAAGTGGAGCAATCGATACCGCTCGGTAGAAGTGCAACCGTCTTTCAAGCCCGATTTACAGCCGCCGGATAGTCCGCCGGACTATCCGCCGGACCCGCTCGCGGACCCGGTCTTTCGATTTACAGCCGCCGGATAGTCCGCCGGACTATCCGCCGGACTCGAGTTGACCAACTTTCAATAAAGTCCGCGGACTAGTCCGCGGTCTTTTTTTGAATCTGGCGGAAACGCCTTCCGAGTACAGATATTGCGCAAGTTTTGGTACTTGGAAGTTTATGAAAGCGCACTTGGAAGTTTCTTGCCGCTGCTGCCGGGCGGGAGAGCTAGAATTGAACGTAATTTTTGTTCTTCTTTCATAATAGTGCTTTCGCTGAGCTCTGAGGTGGCGCTGTTGAGCTGGCCGGTCGTCGCGCCGACGCTTGTTTCGAATTGTTTTCTACCGTACCGACAAAAGTACCCGTTCAAAAGAGGGTGTAGACGCGCATTTCTAAAAAAAGACCGGCGGATAGTCCGGCAGCTGTAAACGCGCCTTTTGACCGACGGACTCCGTGTCCGAGTCCGGGGCCGGGTCCGAGTCCGTGACCGGGTCCGGGTCCGGCGGCTGTAAATCGGCCTTCAGGCGGAAGTTTTGGCCATCAGCTACGCTGCCCAGCATCTGGCGGGGCTGGAGGTTGGCGAGGAGGACGTCGCGATTTTCTCTGATAGTCGCGCCGCCCTCCTGGCCATTAGTTCTTGCAAGACGAGCTCTCGTCTTGTACGGGAGTGCAGAAATGCGCTCGGAGCATTCAACTGTTCTGGGTTCCAGGACACTCAGGGGTTGCAGGAAACGAACGCGCCGACGCTCTGGCTCGTGCCGGATCGCTGACGCCGTTTGTAGGTCCGGAGCCGGCGCTCGCCGTCAGTCCGGCCTTAGTCCGTCAGCAACTCGACGCCTGGAGACGCAGAGAGCACCGCCTCCGCTGGGATGCTCTCCAGTCTTGCCGACAGGCCAAGGAACTGATCGCGGGCCCGTCAAAGGGCCTGTCCAGGAGAGTTCTCAAGCTGCCGCGTGCAGTGGCACGTGTAGTGTGCGGTGTGCTTTCAGGCCACTATCTCAGTGCGCACTTTCGGCGCAATGGCCTCGCCGACAGCCAAGTGTGTCTCAAGCGCGGGGTGGAGGACGAAACGTGTCTTCACTTCCTAGGGCAGTGCGACGCCCTCGCGGTGTTGCGCCTCAGACTGTGGGGAATGGCGTACGCCACTCCCCAGCAGATTCGAGAGCTCTCTCTAAAAGATGTCCTGGGGCTGTGCCATGCCTCTGGACGCTCCGAGGAGCTCTAAGAGTGAACGTTGCTTTGGGGTATTCTATATGGGCCTTTCAAAGGCTTCCTAGAGTCGCCCCCAAACCAACAACAACAACAAGGAGCGTAAAGATGTCAAATATCAGCAAAGAAGGCGTCGCGTACGCAGCGTGATCTTTTCGAAGCCGTCTGGAGGCAGGAAGAAGGTCAGCAGCGTGAGCAGCATAAACACCACGGACGGCAGAATTAGATTCACGCCGTAATAGAGCGTGCGTCGCCTCAGGAACATGGAGAATTTCACCTCCCAATACGGATCCTGGGGACAGCACTTGCGATGCGTCAGCCGCCGACTCGACACCAACGCTGGAGATTTGAACTTTTGAAACAAAAAATTGAATACAAAGTTAAAAAAAATTAAACCTCGGATCACCCACTCGCCGTTCTGCGTAAAGCTGGAGTCGTCCAGAGAGCCATTGGTCAACGTCAGCTTGCGCGCGCTGTAGGTCCAAGAGCTGAACTGAAACTGAGAAAGCTAATTATTGAAACTGAAATTGATTGAAAAGAAACCTGAGAGAATAGAACAAAGCTGTAAAACAAGCTCGCTCGCTCGGGTGCGCGCGCGCGCACCGGCACACGCGCACGCGCGCGCGCGCGCACGCACGCACGCACGCACGCACGCACGCACGCACCCTAAACTGGCAGACTTGATCGTCGAACGGAAACCAGCGAATGTCGAGCTTGCAGCTGAGCAAGTAAATGGCAGGCGGCACCCGATTCACCAAGCCGCTGTGCTCGACGATAAAGTTCGAAGGGTAGAAAGGCAGGTAATTGTTCGAATCGTATTCGGAGCTAACGCTGGAAGAATTTAAGTGGACAAATTCTCGTGCAGTAGCAGGCGTTGGCCAACAAACATCAAAAGCGTGCGAAACTGGCAGAAAGTTGAAAGCTAGCTTGCGCTAGCTGTAGGGGTGTCTAATTAGAGGGGTTACGGTATGTACCTGTTCAAGAGCATGACGTCAGGCTCCCAGATGCTCGAGGGCGGGAAGCGCACGCTACTGATGTTGTTGTAGTACTCGGGCGTCCACTTTAAGCGGTAGTCGTTCCACAACTGCAGAATCGCTACTACCGCATTACTCGGTACTGTAGGTATGCATGTACACACACTATTTAAAAATCGGGTAAGAAAAAAAAACATTGGCTTACAAAGTTGAGCCAGGCGTTGACCTCGATTCGTTCCGTCGTCGCGTGCTAAAGCGATATCAGAGTGTGACGACTAAGCAAAAAAATTAAAAAAAACACACGATTACCACTTGGAGAATCTGCTGCAAATGCACTCCGAGGGCCACGGACACCGGGGCTGACGTGTTCCGCACCGGTCGTACATTTCTGAAGGCGCCGATGAGGTTGTGGGGGCTCAAAAGTGCGAGCGCCTGCGTGCGTGCGTGCGTGCGTGCGTGCGTGCGTGCGTGCGTGCGTGCGTGCGGGCGTGCGAGCGGGCGGGCGTGCGTGCGCGTGCCGTTGCGTGCGTGCGCGATGAGGACAAGAATGGAACAGCAGAAGTATGAACAAATGGGTGGATTCCTACAAAAATTCAGTTCCTTGACGACTTCACAACTGTAATTCTCTAGCTTGCGCGCATACATATTGTACCTGTCGTATCCATGCAGCAGCTGCTTGAACAGATACTTTTCTGCTTCGTGCGCCTTGACCAGTGAAGCAACAGCCAGCCAGCAACACAGAACGATGCGCATAGGGCGCACAGCTGGCATCGTAACAGTGCATCAAAGCGTCAGCTCATAAAGTCATCCCTTCTCACCTCTTCTCAATTCAGTGAATGCTCACTGCAATTGGCACGCAAAGGGTGAAATACGACGACCCATTCGACAGTTGTCGTCACTGCTCAACTGGAAGAGCCGCAACCAATGGCAGCCAAGCCACCTATACCTGACTGCGCGCATTGCCTGGTAAGTTGAGGTGCGTCCACAGGTAACCGTAAATTCTCAAAAAAAAACGCCCAGACTAGAGGGTGGGTTGTGAAATGAACGCCCAATCTCTAATGAACGCCCTGCGGTGCGCTTTGGAACACAGATACAAGAATACAATACTAGTGATTTGCTAGTCAAAATAATCGTTTTGGTCCAATTTATTGCCTGTACGCACTAGAAATAGTATAGTGCAGCGGCTACACAATACGCTTTACACCTACAACTGTATAATTCTCAAGTTTGATTGTGCGTTTAAGTGCGCGTGCGTTTGCAGCAAATTAGCAGGTCACGATTTTATTGGTCGTATGATTCGAGTCGTCGTGCGATCACAGACTAAAGTGCGCCGTCAAAGCTCCGTGATAGACCGACACAACAATGTATGGGAACGGCTACTCGATAGCGCAGTTCACACGCGGCGGGTATCGCGCGTCCCTTACAACCACCGAAATACACGCTTGTCGATACGCACAACCAGCCAGGGAACGAAAAGAGCGGTTCCAGTGGACAACGCCAACAACAGAAGAAGAAGAAGACACAATTCTTGACAGTCTCATGGAAAACGGAAAACACCAATGGACAACGAGGCATTTATTTCCACAGGGGAAAAGGCAGGGGGGGGGGTAATCGAAACTGGGGTACAACTAACTGGGTCCCAATTCGGAAATCAAACACCGCCCAATTCCCCCCCCCCCACCCGCCCATTTCCACCACCCATCTTAAATGGTTTTTTGCGTACCATCTTCTCAGTTTATTTTTCACCATAAGACATAAATATCGCTGCTATTTCAACACCATTTGCTAAGTACCTCTTTAGGCACTATTTTGGTAGACCACTTTCCATTTCTGTGCGATTTCTCTTTCTTCTATAACCATGGTTTACGAGTGGTTCACGGGTCGCCACCTCAGTTGCCCATCATTGCCTGATGCGCCCCAAGCGCAACCAGCCACCAACACCAACCAACACATCACTGTTTCCGGCCGCTGCGCCAATAGGCGAGGCCTAAGACGCTCTTGGTCGAGGGCGCAGCCTGTTGCGGGCCGGCGTTCGCGCTGTCTCCCATCCGCGTCTGCGCCTTGTAACGTCCCGCGCCATCAAAGTCCGCGCTAGACAGGGACGTGAGGGTGCCGCCGCCGGCGGCCGCGACCGAGGGTGGGGCTGGCGAAGCAAGGGCCGAGGGAGGGGGAAAGGAGACGAGTCCAGAGCTCTGGGTCGCAGTTGACGGGCCAAAGCCCAGTGCTGAGAACAGCTCCTTAGAGTCTGGACCAACGGGCACGTAGGGGGTGGAGGGTGCGGCAGGCGGCGCTGGCAGCGAGCTGGAAACGGGGCTGTAGTTGTCGGATTAGGGGCGACGCTAGGAGCCCGTCAATGGCCCATAGAGCACAGCCATCTCCATGACGCCTTCCCGTCTAAAGCCGCAGAATTAGTCAAAGACCTTCGGAAGGTGCATCGAGAGGGAAGTCCTCGATCTAGTGGTTGCCTCAAGAATTGAACCCCAGGACCGTGCTCGCAAGAGGCCGATTCTTTACCACTGGGCCACACGCTGCCCTGGACACGGGAACTGAGCGAGACGCACTGGCAGAGGCAGCGCAAGGCGTTGTGGTAGAGAATCGGCCTCTTGCGCGCACGGTTCTGGGTTTGACTCTTGATGGATCCGAGGACTTCCCTCTCCGTGGAGTTTCTTGTGCCGTCGCTGTCATAGCTCACAGATGACGTTCTTCCGAATGTCTTTGGCTAATTACACAATAGACTGCTCTCTAGACGGGAAGGCGTCATGGAGATGGCTATGCTATGCTATATGGGCCATTGACGACTTCCTAGCGTTGCCCCTGATCCAACAACATTCGCTGGCAGACGCGCACATGCAGACCACAATTGTGTTGGAGCGAATTGACCTACAGTATACAGTAGAGACCTTACAAAGAAGCCAACGACCTCAAGTTGGTCCTACCGCCCTGCATGTCCATACTGTCTGTCTGTCTCTCTCTCTCTCTCTCTCTCTCTCTCTCTCTCTCTCTCTCTCTCTCTCTCTCTCTCTCTCTCTCTCTCTCTCTCTCTCTCTCTCTCTCTCTCTCTCTCTCTCTCTCTCTCTCTCTCTCTCTCTCTCTCTCTCTCTCTCTCTCTCTCTCTCTCTCTCTCTCTCTCTCTCTCTCTCTCTCTCTCTCTCTCTCTCTCTCTCTCTCTCTCTCTCTCTCTCTCTCTCTCTCTCTCTCTCTCTCTCTCTCTCTCTCTCTCTCTCTCTCTCTCTCTCTCTCTCTCTCTCTCTCTCTCTCTCTCTCTCTCTCTCTCTCTCTCTCTCTCTCTCTCTCTCTCTCTCTCTCTCTCTCTCTCTCTCTCTCTCTCTCTCTCTCTCTCTCTCTCTCTCTCTGTGTGTGTGTGTGTGTGTGTGTGTGTGTGTGTGTGTGTGTGTGTGTCCCGAGTGTGCGTGGGGGGGGGGGGGGTGGTGTGTGCGTGCGACTCTAACACGGGGCTTGTTAGAGGTGGAAATGCACACCCGTGTCCCGCCCGCGGGGGTGCCACGCACGCACGCACACACTTCTTTCGATTGAACAAGGCTCACACACCTCGCACTCGTCTTAGCGACTTGTTGCGAGCTGTTAGACGACGCAGACGGGAGGGCGCCGTTGCTCAAGTCGACACCCATAGACCCGTTCTTGCCAGCGTTAGTATTGGGGTGGGTGTCCAGCGTGCCCAGTCCGAACTGCGCTAGGTCCCGCTCTAGGACCTGTTGGAATGACGTCATTTTGGTGCCGTCTCCGCCGGAGCTCACCGCGCCCGCCAGACTGTCCAAATCGATGTCCAGTATGGCCGAGCTCGACGCCACCGCTGAAAGAACGGAGGCTTGAAACAATGTCTGGGTGGGTGACGAATAACGAGCACGCGTGCGTGCGTGCAGCGTGCGTGCGTTCGTGTGCGTGCGTGCGTGCCAGCGCTCACCTTTGCCAGTCAGCGGATTCTCCAAGCCAGACGAGGTCCAGTCGAACTCGACGGGGGGCACGTAGAGGGAGTCCAACCGCTCTCCTCCAGCCGCTTGGGAGTGTTGCTGATCCCCTTCAGCGGCTACATGATTCGGCCTCAGGATGCCGCTCTGCATTTGCGCCGCAAAGATGGGCACGTTCGACTGGCGCAGCTTCGCCTGAAGTGAACGGAATCAAAAAAAAAGAAAAGAAAGAACGAATTGGAAAAGAGACTCTGGGATTTGAATTGAATGAGGAAAGGGAAACACGTGACCCCTCTCCTTGTGACTTTGGGGGGGGGGATGGGTTCCCAGAAATAATTTTCTCAACCCCCCTCTATATCCACCCCCTCCCCCCACTCAGGGCCTAGGCACCACCACTATCCAAAACCCAATTACAGGTGCGACGGTTAGGCGAAATGGCGCCAAGACGAGTAGTGGGCCGAAAGAAGGACGCTGGGTGGCTGGCTGGGGGGGGGGGAGCCAGCCCCCAGGATCGGGCTGACTGGGTCTCATCTCTCACTAGCAGCGGTCGATTGTGACCAGAGAGAGAGAGGCCCCGCGATCATAGAAGCGGCCCACAAACAAACAAACAAACAAACAAACAAACAAACAAACAAACAAACAAACAAACAAACGAACGAACGAACAAACGCACCAGTCTTTCGTCGACGGCAAGGCAGCCGAGGAGGCGGCGGCGTGTGGCCGAGCCGACGAAGGCGAAACGCAGCGCCACCGACTCCTCGACCACCCGCAGTCTCTGCCAAATGCGACTACTGGACCTGAAGGAGCGATGCGCCAGCGAGTGCACGCAATGCAATGCGCGCAGAGACTAACAGGCATATACATGTAATTGGGGGGTTGCCACCCAACAGTCGGAAATTTACCCCACCACGGAATTAATTGGGGGAGGGGGCGTATTTGGCATGGACTGCTGCTGCATTTCGAGAGCTTACTCGATTTGGTACTTTTCCTGCGAACTACAAATGGTCTCAAGGACCAAAGTGGGGCTGTGGCATATAGTCCGTAAGGCGTTGGATTCCTGACCGCGAGGTCGGGGAACCAGCCCCTCCCCCCAGGATCGGGCTTACTGGGTCTCAGCTCTTACTAGCAGCAGCGTTGTGACCAGAGAGAGGGTCCCGCGATCATAGAAGCGGCCCACACACAAACAAAAGCAAACAAAACAGAAGATCGGGGTTCGATTCCTTGCTGGGCAAACCCACGGCAACCCCCCTTGGGCAAGGGGTTTAAACCACAATTGCTCCGGTTTCTGGCTGTACCGTGGCTTCGGCCTAAAATCAGTGCCAGGTGTATACGGCGCCGCCCTGTGATCTTGTGATCCAGTTTACGGCCATTGTGCTGTGTCGGTGGTTGTCGTCAAAATAAAGTTTTAGTCTAGTTTTTAAGGAAAGAAGTGACTCGAAAACTGGCTTTTACACAAGGCAAATTCGGTCGAGGTTGCGGAAAATGAAGTGTGGGAGGGGGGACCTTTCGGGGGGGGGGGGGGGGTAACCCCATACCTGTGGGTCTGGAAGAGGGGGGGGGGGGTAAACGGCCGAATTCTGGGGTGTCTGGAGCAGAAAGTGAGGGGGTAGCTGGCCATTCTTCGAGTTATACTGGTACTTTTTGGTCAAAAATAGTTATAAATAGTGTCTAAACAGTGTTATTTAGCTGTTTTGTGGTTATATAACACTGAAAAGCACTGAAATACACCAACATTTGCTCACTTTTATCATTTTAGACAATGAAAATCCCTTGGGAAATTCTGGGCGGGGGGGGGGGGTTGTGTGGGAGGGGGGGGGGGTAAACTAGTGGGTGTGTGGAAAAAACCCAGTTACAGGTATGCGTGACCCACCTGGCAGTGTCCTGTAAGAACGCGGCGCATAAGTTCAAGACAGGAATAGGGTCGTCGGCAGGCGCCGTCGCAGAATTTCTCCAGAAATTCGCATCATTGACTCGGACGAACCGTCCCGAAAAGTCCTCGATGTCATCACTGGCCTGTGACATCAAAGTGTGGATAGAAAATTCAAGCTGGATTTTCCAATTAAAAAGTTGTTGGTTTTTGCGTAAAATGTAGCGTGAGTGGCTTAAGTTAAAAATTCTGATCTGCAAATGGCAGCCAGTCCACATAAAACAGCCTATTTTGACCAAAAGTATTCATATTTAAATTCTAGACCCCTGATTAGGCTCGAAAATAATTTCATCCTCCCAGTTTTTTGCTCCATCAACTCTCTCAGTGCCCTCCCCCCCCCCCCCGGCCAGCGGCGGTTACGGTGATAGGCTACAAAAATCCGCATAAGTACGCATAGAATTATGAGACAAGCTATGGAACCTGTGGAGAAACCGGTTCAAGGACGGGCTTCAGCGGTGCCGACTCAAACGCGGCCCAGTCGGCGGCGCCGCTTGGCTCGCCGCCGCCAAACGCGTTCCAGTCGGCGCCGAACTAAATTAGGAAAAGGATAAACATAAATAAAGACGAGACGCGCACGCACGCATGCACGCACGAACATACGGGCACGAGCGCACGCAGGGGCACGCACGCACGAGCATACCTGTAACTGGGGGGGGGGCCCTACCCCAGGTGCTGGCTTTGACCCTACCAACACCCCCCCCCCCCCAACCCCCCAGGTTTGTGTGACAGTGACACCCACCCAAACCACCCCCCAGGAATTTTGAAAGGTTCTTATTTTAGAGTTTTTACAGTATATTTTTGACCAAAATCGACCAAAAAGTGCCTAATTTTTCCTTCCCCGTCCCCCCTCCTCCAGATTTTCACCCCCCCACCCCCAGAATGTGCCCGAACCCTCCCCATTGGTTTAACTGGGTAGGGTGTAGGTTGGGTTCACCCTCCCTCAGCTTTGGTCAATCCTGCACTTAAAGTAGGACCACCCCCCCCCCCAGCTTTAGTCAATCCTGCACTGACTGCAGGTTACCCCTATGGCTGAATTGTGTTTCTCATACTTCCCAAGGTGTTTTTCAGGCCTTTGAGCAGCATTTATTGTCCAAATGTCAAAAATTTCGCCTGCTGCGCTGTATTTTATGCACCTACAGACCATTTTGGAGTCTTTTGGGCGCGTTTTCGGCCAAAAAAGCACCAAATTTTGTCTGCGGCGCTGTTTTTTTGCTCCAACTGGCCATTTTTAGAGTCACTGAAGCGCGTTTTTGGCCAAAAATTCACAAATTTTTGCCTGCGGTGCTGTGTTTTTAGCATTCACGAAGCATTTTCTAGGCCATTATTGAGGCTGGAAAAAGAGAAATTGTATCAAATTTGGCTGTGCAGGTCACCCCCAGCGACTTTTTAAAAATCCCAGATTCACCCCCCCCCCCCCCCTCAGCTTCGATGGCCAGTTACACCTCTGCCCTCCCCCCAGGTCCAATTCCCGGTTACAGGTATGCGCACGAGCACCAGGCACGCATGCACGCACGCACGGGCACACACGCAGGCACGCACGCACAGCATTTGAAGAAGTGCCGGCGGCGAAGGAAGTGAACTCGTCGAAATCGTCGTCGTTCGAATTTTCTCGAGCACTCTGCTCGTTTGTCGCTGCGGAAAATTGCGCCAATTTCTCGGCATTTTCGACTTCGAATTGAACATTTCCGTTCCGTTCTCCATGCGGTGGCGGGTCGACCGAAATGTCCACCATTTCTTCTCCAGCGAAATTGTCCGTATTTTCGTCGCGATTTTGCACTTTATCGAATGAATTTAGGCGGTTTTCGTCAACAGTATCCGAATCATTGTCAACGTGTTGCTTCCTATCAACGGCGCTTCGTTCCGACTCATTTCTCGCTTGAATCTGTCGACTTTTGGACAAATTCAACTCGTTGTCGTCTAAAATTCGACAACTGATCTCTTGTTCTTCATCCGCTGTCGTCGCAGAAGCTGCTGGTGGTAGCGGCGGTGGTTCGTCCATCTCGGAGAGGCAATTTCCAAAAGACGCAACAGACGCAACAGACGCAACGGCTCAGGCTTAGGCTTCGCTTAGGCTTAGGCTTAGGCTTAGGCTTCGCTTAGGCTTAGGCTTAGGCTTTCGCTTGCGTCTTTTGTGAATTGCCCTCGGAGACCAGAATTTCCAATGTATGCAACACATGCAACATTTCGGGAATAGCTCTATGGGATGGATGGGGGAAGGGTGTGGGAATACTTATCTTTTCGGAGGGGGCGGAGTGGAAATTGTTCAGAGAAACGCACCGACATTAAAACGCGCTTTTGACGCATGCGCGGGTCCAAGCACCTCAGACGTGCGCCTCAGGGCTACCTCAGACGGGTCCATTGGGTTTTCATTAGGCTTAGGCTTAGGCTTTGTGTGGGTGGGTGTGGTTTCTTGGGTTGCACAGTATTGCAAGCTGTCGCTACTCTACCGAGTGTCGTGTCCAGAACTTACCCACCCTGGTGACGGGGTGGCGTAACCTGCGTAATGACGCGTAATCTGCGTAATCTCGGCGCGCAGTTGCATTAAACGGAGGCAGGCGTGCATATGCGTATTATATGAATGGATAGGCGTGTTTATGTACTAGGCTGGCTCAGCAGAAACGCTCGAGGCCGCTTCAGTTCCGCAGTCCGGGCTTTGCGCATGTTGTCTCTCGCCTGCGCAGGAGTCATTGTGCCCGTTCGCACGTTGCTCGTAGCGGCGCGATGCAGTTGCGGCACTGGCTGGCCTTCAAGGCGGTGCCTGGAGGACGCGGCTTCCAGTTCGCGGAGGTGACCCTCGTGCTTGTTTGGGGTGAGCACAGGAGCCGACTCAGCGTTCTCAACAGCGTCGACGCGAATGACGCGTTAGTACCCCTTTGGTCCGCCGACAGCGAGGTTGCCAGTCTCGCAGCCGAGGCAGTGTAGCTGCAAAGCGTCGCCACGGCGTTCCTTGTAGGCGAAGTGAAGTTACATGCGGTCTCGTGTTTCCAACACGGCCATAGAATGTCTGTCTGTTGTGCGCCCCGCAGCGTCTCTTGCCTTTGCTCTTGCTTAGCAAAAGCGTCCTTCGTCCGCAGATAACAATCGATTCGTTCGTTCTTTCATGTGAGAACGGCGAGCGCGGCCGAAAGATTCCACAGCGCCTGTCGACCATTGTTGTCCTGTCGGACTTGTCGAAAGTGAATGGGACAGCGCGAGCAATGTGTCAGTGTGGACATTCCCCTTTTCCGCATGTCCGTAGAATTCGTTCGATTATGGCAAATTTTTCGTCCATTCTCCGCTCATCCGTTTGTTGCGTTCGTGCGCCACGCTTAAAACAGCAGTGCCTCCGTTTAATGTAACTGCGCGCCGAGATTACGCAGATTACGCGTCATTACGCAGGTTACGCCACCCCGTCACCAGGGTGGGTAAGTTCTGGGAACCCCGAGTGTAGCGAGCGAATGTGCAGAAGACTACGGTAATCGTTTCCCCTTAACGCGCAGTAATACTGCAACGCGCTGTGGCATGTACGATCCCCCGATGAATGCGCTTCTCTTGCGCCATAACGCGCCGAAATCGGTTCAGGCAATCAAAAGTTATAGGCGATCGAAAATCCGTATTCTCGCGCGCGCAAGTGCTCACATATTAGGGTTGTACGCTGACGCGTACACCCTGATTTGCTTGTGTTCTTGTTTAGGATTTGTGAGGACGTCGGATTGCAGCGAGAGCAAGAAGGCGAAAAGATCCCAGTTGGCCATCAGGTTGTTTGACGTCATATGCATTGATTGATCTACTAAACCGAGTGTTGAGTTCAGATCATCTTACCTCCGACTTTTGTCGGCTCGCCTCGCTACATGCACCAGCATTTCGAAGGGCGAAAGAAGACGGAGCTCGTGGGCTTCTTCGACTACAACAGGGCGCACCCCGACTGCCGCCACATGTACGTGGACATGCCCAAGCACTTCACGTGGGACGCGAGCGCGTGGATCAAGTGCTGGAAGCCACGCAAGCAGGGCACGACCATTGGCCACGTCCACACGATCCACCCTCGGGCCGGAGCGGTGTTCTACCTGCACATGCTACTGCACCACGACCACTGCAGAGGCGCCACCTCCTACGCGGACCTGAAGACAGTCGAGGGCCGGTGTCACATTTTAGGTACCCCCCCAAAATAGATACCCCCGGGGGCATCAATTTTGGATGGATGTCAAAATAGATACCCCCCCCCAAGGTTTTACTCTTAGTGTGGCCTGTGGGTGTGTACTGCCTGTGTACATTGCAGACAACACACGACTTTAAACAGGAGCGACGACGACAGTTAACGGCGGCAACAACGGCAACAGTTAACAAACACTATACTAGATGCGCGTGCGAGAGCGGCAGCCGAATGTCACTACATATCGTCCAGCAGCTCAAACGGGCTGAATGAGAGAGGAGGCTTGCTGCGAGCTGTTGTAGGCCCCCACGTGGAGCGCGAGGTTGGACTCCCAGTCCGTCTTGCCACCGTCGGTGTACTTCGACAACACGTCGCACAACGTCTGGTTGAAGCGCTCCACTCTAAGTAGACACCGCGTACTTGCGAGACAAATGCTAAACAGGCTAAAATCTATGCTAAACAGTTACCTGCCATTCGTCTGCGGATGGTACGCCGACGAAATGCGGCGCTCAATGCCAAACTGGGAGCAGAGGGAATTGTTCAAGTCGTTGACGAACTCGCGACCTGTGAACACACACGAAGACTTTACACCGCAGTTGAAGGTACTTAAACCATAAAGGTCTCCCAAACCTTGGTCACTCAAAATGGTCCTTGGGGCGCCGAACCGACCGATCAACGCCTACAGCGATGCGAATACCTCAGAGGCGTCCTTGCGTTTCAGTGGGTAGACTTCGGCCCAGTTCGTATTGTACTCAGTGCACACCTGTAACGGTTGAACGGGTAAACGGTGTATACGCGACCATGTACACGCTTGGCTCACAGCACCATGAGGTACTTGCTCCCGTTGGCCGTCGTCGGAAGCTTGCCGATCAGGTCGATGCCCCACATGTCCAGAGCCGTAGACGAGATCGCGACCGGGTGGAGCTCGGCGTTTCTCTTGGGCATATTGCGCCGCTGGTCGCACACCTGGCACTCCTGGCAGAAGCGACGCACGTCCTCGACATAGTTCTTCCAAAAGTAGCGCTCTCCGATTTTCTGCACACTGCAATGTGTTGTGCAGTTGAGCTACATAAAGGGTGTTTTTTTTAAATTATCACATTTCTTTTTTGAATAACTTTCGTTTCCTTTGTCGGATTGTTATGAAATTTGGGACACTTATACTCAAGACTTTGGGATTTTGTCTGAAAAAAGAATCGTCTAATTCGGTTGAGGATTCCGAGAGTTATGGCGCTCCAAATCAGATGTCGCTTTTTGGGCAGATTTTACAAACTAAACCGTTTGTATCGTAACTATCCAGCACTGTATGGCAAATTGCAAACGCCAAACTTTTCTTTTGGCTGGCGCAGCTCGTCTAATACGGTCGGCGAACAGTATTCTCTGCTGCTGCTTGACTGAAACCGCCCCCTCTCCATCCGCCCTCCCCAACTCCATACCAACCCAATAGCCCAGGTTGTTCGCCATGTGAAATCTGCCCAAAAAGCGACATCTGATTTGGAGCGCCACAACTCTCGGAATCCTCAACCGAATTCGACGATTCTGTATTCAGACAAAATCCCAAAGTCTTGGGTATAAGTGTTTCAAATTTGATAACAATCCGACAAAAGAAACAAAAGTTATTCATAAACGAAATGTGATAATTTAAAAAAAACACCCTATATGTATTGCATTGAGCCACGTGGTGTATTGCGCACGTTTTTTCCACGCCGAAGTGACCAGCGGTGTCGTCAGCGTGCAGCTTCTGAATGATTGGGTGCACCTCGTCCTCCTTGAGCACTCGCAGCAGCACCTCGGTCTTCTTCTTGCCGCCTTCCCCCCTTGGAGCCCGCCGCTGAGTCTTGTAGAGCCTACCTTTCTTGGCTACATATGCCGCCCACTTGTCCTTGAAGTTTTTCTTGGCGTTGACGTTCTCATCGGACTGGACACTGGCTGGCCAGGCGCGCGCCTTCTGGCCAGCGGACAGCAAAAACTCAACAACGTCAGAATATTCTTTGCTGTCCATAGGGCAACGTTAGGGAAGTAGTGAATGCTTGCGACTTGCATGGTTCGCCCTCAGAGATTGCCGCGTATGTAGTTCGCCTGCTGAGAGATCTGCTGCGCTCAGAGATCGCCTGCTGCGCATGCGGCTCGCGTTTTCAGTCAGATCAGCTTTGGAGCGACGCTTTGCAGCCGACGAGCTAACATCAGTAACTTTGGTGCTGGGGGGGGGGTAACTATATTGGTCAGCATCAACCAAAATAGACGCCCCCAGGGGGGTATCTATATGGGGGGTATCTATTTTATGACACCGGCAGTGCGCGACGTACAAGGAGGTCTGCATGCTGCTGGGCCTGCTGCAGGATGACGGCGAGTGGGAGGCCGTGCTCAAGGAGGCGGCCGAGTCGAAGGCGTCCAAGGCCATTCGACAGCTCTTCGTCATGCTCTTGGAGTTCTGCGGGCCAGAGAACCCCAGACGACTGTTCGACGCGCACAAGGTTCCGACTGCGACGGAGGAAGAGCTGACGGCGCTCGTGCTCCACGACCTCGAGGTCCGTCTCGTCGAGAAGGCGCTGCAGCTGCGCGACTTCGGCTTGCCCCCCTTGACCAACGATGGCCGTGAAGTCGTTGCGGAGGTGTTGGCGCAGCAAGACAACCCCGAGCGCTGCTTGCCCATCGTCTACCAGGAAGAACTGGAGTTCGACTGGGCCGACATGCAACACGACGCTCAAGATTGGCGCTACATGCTCAACGAAGACCAACTGGACGTTTTCCGCATAGTGCGCGAGGCAGTGCTTGAGCAGAGACCTCTGCAGCTCTTCATCTATGCCAGGTGTTCTTTTGTTTTTCTTTGCGTTAGTGTCCTACATAGTAGCCTAGGTGTCGCAATTGCTTTGCTAATGTAGGGGGTGGGGGTTTGTTTATTGCTTGCCGAAAATGGCTATGGCGAAAACAGGAGAATGTTGTACAACATGGTTGATTATTCTATCTTTCAAATTCAAATGCGCACATGGCTTATCAAAGTGTCCATTTCAGAGGTGGAACAGGCAAGACATTTCTTCTGCAAACGCTTCTGGCAAACGCGAGAATTTTCTGGCAGAAGAAGAGCGTCGCCTTGGCAGTCGCGTCGAGCGGCATTGCTGCCAATCTCGTGACGCTCGGTCGAACCTTCCACAGCCGCTTCCGCGTGCCACTGAACCTCGGCGAAACCGAACGCTTCAAAGTCCGCCCCAACTCCGCGCTCGCGGATCTCATCATGGAGGCGGTCTTGATCGTCTGGGACGAGGTGCGTGCGCGTCTCTTGCTGCAGCCTCACCGCCAGTGAACTGCGTGATCATGGAGTAACCACTTGAGGCGCCCATGCTGCACCGGTTCCACCTCGACGCGCTCGACGCGATGCTGCGAGACGTGACTGGCTTAGCTGAACCATTTGGCGGCAAGCGACTCATTCTCGCTGGCGACTTCCGGCAAGGTTTGATGTCTGCAGTTTCACTGTTTTGGTTTAGTTTTCTTTTTTGTTGCTGGTTAGATTGTTAGATGGGCATTATTATTTCTGTAATTTTGCCAGGCTCCCCACCCTACCGGCCCACCCCTCCATCCGCCTCATGCTTATTTTGTGTGTGTTTTGTGTGTGTAGTGTAATCTAATTTTAGTCCTGCCAGTGATTCCGCGGGCGTCGAATGCGGCCATCATAGACGCGTCCCTGACGCAGTCACCGCTCTGGAAGCACTTTCGAGTGATGACGCTGACGAGAAACGTGCGTCTGGATGCCAACTGTGACGACAAGGAGCTGCGTCTGTTTGACGAGTGGCTCTGCGCCGTCGGCGATGGCGACGTGCTGATGGACAGGACGCCTGACTGGATCTCCCTCGACGCGGCGCTCTCGACCATCCCCGAATCCGTGCAAGTCGTCGAAGTGGACAACTTGTGAAATCGTGCGAGGCGCAGGACTCCACTGTGAAGACCAACTGGCCTACACTGTGATAACGAGGTTCCGCTACCACTGATAGGGCTATCCCACCCGCGGACCAGGGGCGGCGATATCTACCTATCTCACTCACTCAACCAATATAACCTCGTGCCGAACCAAGAATCGACACGGAAGACTTCTCTTGATCATGCTGATATGCGAAAGCTTTGGATCTTCTCCTAGCGGCTTCTTCTGATTTGGTCCGACGACGAACGAGGCGACACACGACACAACGAGGCGTTTACGTGACGTGCGATACTGTGCTGCGTAGGGACACGGTGGTGAAGAAGAGAAAGAGAGTGTTCAACGAACCAACCGCCAGCAAAACTCACGAACGACGCGCGCACCCGCCTGGCCTGGGCGTTGCCACAACACACAGTCTGCACTGCTGCACCAGGGAGCCGGAGTGAAAACTCCAGACGCTCTCCCTACACACCAAACTACGAAAGCTCCAGGAAACTCAACTAAGTCTCCGAGCACGTGAAGTGACTGAGCCACGTGGCAGGGATTCGAACTGAACCCTCCACAAGCACTCCACAAGCAAAGGCACCGTAGTAAATCCATTCTGATCGAGGTACGGTGGGGGAAGGGGATAAGCACCGTCGAGAAAGGGTGGCAGCCTGTGCCCAAGATTACTGCAAAGAGACCGGTCTTACAGTCCGCCCCCCTCAAATTGCACCACGTGCAATGTCAAGGAGTTACCGTATGTCTCGAATAATGCTTTGCACCGAAATAGCACCAAAAATAGTAAAGCAAAGTGAACACGAACGCAAATTCATCAAATTCGCCAAAGTTCAATTCCCGTCTGTTGCCTCCAAGACTAGCTCTCCATAGGCTCCGTCTCGGGCGCCTCGGCTTGAGCGGTTGCCGCGGATGCTTTGGCCTTTTCGACCTCCGCCTCGGCCGCTCTCGCCTCGGCTGCGCGCATCTTTCTGTCGAAAGTGCCGCGCGCCAGCTCGTACTTGCGTCGAGCCTGCCGCACCTCGTGCCAAAACGTGGCAGCGAGTTCGGGATTCTCTCCCACGGGCAGTGGCATTTTACTTTGACGTAGCTCTTCCATAATGACGGGAAAGTTCACAGATTTCACGCGACAATTGGTATGGAAGCTCGCGTGCCTCGCGTCGGCTTGGGCCAGCTGACGTTCGGCATGTCGAGCGCTCTCGAGCGCCTCGACAGCCTCGATGTTGGCAGCTCGCTTGGCTTGGAACGCTCTCTGCCGTTCCGTCAGCCACATTTGTTCCGTTTCACGCATGAGAGACAAAACATTGCGGACTTCGCGTCGACTGGACATGGACAAACTTTGAGGGTGCATGTCGAATTCTGCTGTCGGTCGACACATGAAGTTTGAAAACCAGTAAATAATCGCGCGCCAGGGCCAGTTCGCGTAGACGGCCGTGGTCAGCCAGAGTCGCTGCTGCGAGTCGGCGCAGTCCGCGAGGGAACGACTCACTCGCGCCACGTTCAACTCCAGCCTGGCAGACACTTTGCGCGACCAATCGTACCACCAATCGAACAAACTGTCCGACTCTGTACCGTCACCAATGTACGAATGAAACAACGCAACGGCAGTGTCCTGGGCGATAGACGTGACCAAACTCTCGATCTGGTGCACCGTCTCATCCTCCGCTATCGGACTGATTTTGTTCAGCAAAGCAGTCATCGGCCAGCGGTGCTGTGCAAACTGACGAAGCACCCGGGCGCCATCACCAATCTGCGTTGCGATCTTTGAGCGAACGCGCCTGGCGATGCCCTCGCAATGGTGATGTCGGCCCTTGAACCGAATCGGACTGTAGAGGCAATGCGCAATCAAAATGACCCACAACGAATACGCGTCAGAAGCACTGTACTGGATCAAATCGCGCTTGAACTCGGGATTTCGCTCGTCCAACTCGAGAAACTGGCGGCCATACTCGGCTTTCACGCGCGCCATGTTCTTGAGGGAATTTTTGAGAGCGATTTTGTCGTCAGAGTTGCTCACATGCTTCCAGACCTTCTCCTGGCCGAGCATCTGAGGTTCGAAACCTCCGTGAGCCTGCCAAACCTGGGCGTCGAAGAGACGCAAGCCCTCTGTGGAGGTGCTGCCCCAGGTGGCGTGCATCGCTTGCACATCACTGTACGACCAATGGACCATGTAGTTACGCTTCATGAAATCGCGCAGGCACTCGGGCATCATCATGACCGTGTCAGGCTCCGAGGGATCTCCGCCGGCCGAAGCCAGGCCACTCGACCTCGTCACCGACCTGTGCCACGCTCGCACGTCAACCACGAACACAGGACCGTTCAGACCACTGATCGACATATGGGTGATGAACTGACCACTTTTGTACGCGTGCGCCGGGCGATGCGGGAAATGTTTTTTTCGCACCGCCGCCGGCCAATCCGTGAAAGCGTTCCGTCGATTCGCCATTTCAAAGTCAAACGTGAAAACGTTGAGTCCCTCGGGCTGCGCCTCTTCGAGTTCTTTGAGAGACGTGGCGAGCCGAGACTGTTCAGACTCCTGTGGGGACCCAAACGTTTCGACATGCAGTTCGTGCGCGTAACTGTGCGCACCGCGCAACAGCACGTGGATGTCCTCCGGTCTCGACACAGTCGCACTTAGAGCGTGCTTAGAGACATGGCTCGCCCAAGCGTCCTCACTCGTCAGCTCGTTGCCCTTGCCGTCCAACGGCACCAACTGGGGACACAGGTACTCGCAAATGGCGTCGAGGAGCTCTCGCTGGAAGACCTTTCGGCGTTCCTTTTTTACAGGTTCGGGGTCACTGTCATCCGGGCGAGGAGGTACGGGACGTCTGGCTGGACGGCCGTCGTCGCCGCCGCCGCTGCTAGCGCCCGAGGCACCCGCGTCAGCGCCCTGCTGCTGCACGTGACTTTCCGCCGAAGCGGTCCCAGGGGGTTCGCGCAACAACAAGTCCTCCTCCGCGTCCGTGTCGATCGTAATCTCGCGGTTCTCCATACTCGTGTCAACAGCC
This sequence comes from Paralinhomoeus sp. GSCO2_6, assembly GCA_030248085.1. NCBI lineage: Eukaryota > Metazoa > Nematoda > Chromadorea > Monhysterida > Linhomoeidae > Paralinhomoeus > Paralinhomoeus sp. GSCO2_6. The sequence goes on from JASAMY010002562.1 coordinate 223,397, forward strand.
AAACAATCCTCAATCGCCACACCAGCACGACGCGACACAGCGTAATCACAACGGGCCTCCCGCTCGCGGGCGTCGCGACGCCTGGTCGCTTTGACGACGGCCAGCTGAGCCTTCTCCAGGTTGCCCTGGAAGGCTCGCTGCTTGTACAACATCTGTTTACGCATTTTGTCACGCATGGGCCCGGTAATGCCGGCCAACGGGGGTCGCGTGAGACCGCCCATCGCCACCTGGCAACTGGTGCGCAGCGCATCCCGACGCGCCGTCATCACATTGGCGCGCTCGGCTGCGCGGGCCTTCTGCATTTTCTCATCAATCAATTTACTGATCTCGATATCAATTTCCTTCCAATTGACCATTCCTCGCGACACGACATCGGCGGCGACAAGGTCTCTCAACTCCTGGAAGGAGCGACCTTTCACACGGCTCTCGATGCGATTGCGGGTACGGCGAGACATGCGCTCAGTCAATGGACGCAACTGATTCGCCAAAATCGAGTTCAGCGGCTCGGCCATGCTGCGATAGTACTTCAACCACTCGGACACGTCACCAAGCATCAATTTCAAAGGGGTAGTGGGATGGCGAGCGCGGTACATGCTCACAGCCATGTCCACAGCAGAGCGTATGACGCACTCCCATTTGGGATCGAGATACACTTTGCGAGGAGCGGCAGGCGCATTCACGTTCACTTCCTGCGGGGGTAGGTACCCTTCCGCGGTGGGCACCACATACCGACACACGATGGGCATGGGCCGAGCGAGAGGAATACCGACCGGGCACGTCCACACCAGTCGGCCCTCCGAGGCACCATCGTTCTGCGCACTCATCAATGGATCGAGCAACATGAAATCGTCGTCAGAGGGGTACACGAGAGTGCCATGCTGATTCGTGCCCCACGGCTCGTACCGAGCATCAGTGGGCATCAGCTTCGCGACCGGACTTTGCAAGAACACATTGCGTCGCCCCGGCACCTCAGGGTACGCCGCGTACTGACTGTCATCGTACGTCATCGGATCAATCACCGGCACAGTACACGCGACAGAACAACCACCGACCAAAGTAACCCAACACACGTTCTGACTGTACTGCTCGGTCGACACAATGACTTGGGAGAGCTCAGCGAGTAGACCGTCCTGGGCCAAGGCCTCGGTCACGGGCTCAGTTTGCCCTGACTCAGCAAGCTTCTGCACCATTTCAGACATGGAATACGGTAACGCACCAGGCATGGTACCCACTTGGTCCCACTGACTCACCAACTGACCAATACGAGCAAACACTTCTTGCGATTGCACACGAGACACTTGGCCACCGACCGGACCAGTAGACTTTGCTCGCCCCAACGGGGGAATTGGAGCTCTACTCGAAATCGCGGCCGCTTCCGAGTCCGAAGACTGGGGATGCTGACAGTATGAACGGCGTGGCACATTGGGGGGAACACTCGCACTCGTACCCGGGCCGACCGCCACTTGTGGCGCGGGGGGCTGCTGGCTCATGCCGGTACTGGTGTTATCCTTACTCGACTGTCCTACGTAAGGGAGAGAGGGCTGCTGCTGGCTCGGAGCCGCTCGCGATCGCGACCTCTTCTTCTTCCACTTACTGTGACCATTCCGACTTCTGCCATTGGCGCCACCTCGAGGGACCGAAGGGGTCGATGCTCCCCTGAGTTGCGGCTGTCGTCCTCGAGTGAGACCCTGGCCGCGGGCGAGACTCCCTTGCACCGCGGTGGGCTGGAACTGCTGTGGCACTGCCAAAGGCTGACTCTGTGCCACTTGCTGAGGAGCTGCCATCTGCTGCGGAACAAAGAGTGGCTGAGCAGTGCCACTCGATGGCTGCGGCTGCT